>JAQFZH010000740.1:0-27859 GCA_034695485.1 Entomobrya nivalis | reverse complement strand
CTATTAAAACTATTTATGTAGTTGTGTGAACAACTGCATATAATAATCTCTTGATCACATGGGATACACATTACATTTCTTGACCAAGTTACCTGCATTTATAGCAATGTACGTATCTTAAATTACTTAAAGGATGTGACTCCTGAGTTTATTAAATTTTCAGTACTGGTTGCTGTGGATATAAGTAGATTCCACTATGTAGTATAAAAATCATTTTATGATGTTATTTTTGGACAACTAAGCATCGTAATTCTCATAGGAATACCTTTTCAGTGTAGATCAGTTTTGTTCGTGAGGTTTGTTGTGTTGGTGGCTTTAGTCCTGAAACACGAACAAGCTTCTTTATTTTTGTAAAGAAAAAGGAAATAAGACCGCAATATAAAACTTTAGTATGCCTTAAAAATTTGTCACAAAACCAGGTACAGGCACTTTGAAAATCTTGTATATTTATTTTAAAATAATACTCCTGTAATTTTCACCATATTTGAATGCAAAAAGAACATGGCAAAAACGTCACCAACGTTAATGGAAGATGTAAAAAAAATATTATGAATAAATGCAGTATTATTTTTATAAGATTGTGTCAATTCACTATTTTATTTGCTATAGGTAGTACAAGTAGAAAACTCTATTACATTATGTATAATATTTGTAATATGGGTAGTCGTTAAAAACTGTCATTGCTGAATTTAAATCGATTCACAAATAAAATCAATAGTGAGTACTATTTATTTTAATAAATAACATACAAAAACTACAAGTAAAAGATTAAACATAAGGTTGCTATTTGTTTAGAATAATAAAATAAGGCCTTTATATATATATATATATGTCAACGACATTAAATCAATATCGCAATTGTCATATATGCTTGCCAACGAAGCATTTGAAATATTCACTTACACCTTAAAAAGAAGAAGTACTTCTATCGATCTATCTAGCACAGCTAACAAATAATTTATTTTAATATCTCTATCAACTATTCCCATATCACCACAAGGAAAGCTAATGGGTCGACAAGATCTCAGCATTTTCTTCACAACTTGAGACCTACCGCGACCAGTTGGCCACTTCCACGAGTCCAACAGTTCACTCGTCTCATAATAAACGTAACCTTCCACCACCAAAATTGCTAGCACGAAGCCCAACATATATACAAGTATAATTGGTGACATAATGTACATTTTAAATGGCAAGTACGAGTATCCTAACAAAGTAAGATTAATTGAAAATAAAAGTACGATAAATGCAGAGGTAAGGAATAGCGTATTACATAATTTGTATAGTGGACCCACTAAATACTGTCCTAAATAAAACTCCCTGTAAAGATACAACACATTTTGATTAACGACTGGTTTACTTTTCAAATATTTTATAATTCCTAACGTAGCCTGGAAATTATTGCCTACGAGAAGCATACATGTACTAATAGTTATACCCGAGCTCTGAAACATGAAACCTTGAACTAGACTTCGAACTATTTTAAGAAAAAAATTGGTATGAAGTGTAGGTAAGCCAAGTAATCTTGGGTTGGATTGTGTGTATAGCCAAATGTACGAAAGATCCATATCCGCAAAGACCAGTATAGTTGGTAGAGTGAAAGTTGATGGATAGAGACCCACGAAAACGTTAAATGCAGCAATTCCCCACCAGTCAACATTTTTCTTGTCTCCTTTATATATTTTCGAGCATTCTAAATAAAAAAATTCATAAATAAAAATGATTGAAAATATTTTATAAATGGTAGTTCATTAAATATTTACCTTCCACTAGAATTTGAGTTAGAGCTGAATTCGATCTCCTGTTAGGCCAGTAAGAATTTATTTCTTCTAGTTTCTCATTGCCCCTATTATCATAACCGCAGTACTCAACAGCATACTTCATGTATCCATATTCCAGCAGCAATACTAAAGGCATTACTGATAGTCCAACTAGTGAAACTAAAGCCACGTCTTGGGTATCCAAAACACCAGGAAAGTTTTCCCAAACTTTCCAGGCATACAGACCAGTTATTGCGTACCACAAAGCGTAAGCTATTATACGCAATCTGTGCCAATTTAACCATTCAAATGGTTTCCCAAATCCGGTTTTTTGTACAAACCAAACACTTTCCTTCGAATTCCACCGAATATAGCTTGACGAGAATGTGTCCGCAATTTTTTGATTCAGATTGTTCACGCGTGTAACAAAGTGGCAGTCATGATCAAAAAGAGTACTTAATTATCAAAATTTGAGTATGTGTAAGTGGCTCTGTGGTTATTTAACGAATAGAAATTTTGACTTGAGCTCCAGCCTATTTATAACAATTTTTTGTAGACAATATTTTTCCGGACAAATAGTGCACGCGTGGAAGAAAATGATTTAGGCCAAAGGCGTTTAAATATTTAAAGTAATAAAATAGACATGTGGACGTGTGTTGACGAACTATATAAAAAATAATATGTTATATAATCGAATTATTTCAATTTGTTATACGACCACTTCAAATGTCAAGCTAATTCTTGTGTATTCATGGTTTCTTTTATATTAGTATTTTGTATATTATATTTCCTTGTCTTTAAATAATTTAGTTCCAATGCAAGTCAGAAGGCAGACAAAAGTTTTTTTTATATTAAGGAGCGGCCACGCGAACGCGTGGAAAATATATTTAAAAACTTTTATTGTAAGGAATATTAAACGTTAAAAATAACTCATTTCTTTTTCCGCACGTTGTCCTCAATATTAAAGCTATTGTGTGTTAAAGTTATTACATAAAGTTGAATGTTACCTTGAGGGCATGTGTCTTATAAACTGTCTTACTAAACATTGAATTCTTAGCTGTGCAACGCGCAACTTGAAAGGGCATATATATTTAAAATACATATACATATGAATGTTTTATCTATTTTATCTGATTGTACCTTTCTATTGTCGGGACCACATATTTCAATAAAATATATTGTTCTGAAATTCATCTAGGTGTGTAAATTTGAATTGAGGTGACATTTAACCTAATTTCATATCATTATCATCAACACCAATATTTCCTTAGGTAAGATATAGGCGGCTAACATCAGTTAAAACAAATAACATCTTTCCGTTTAGATTTGTACTGACAAACTGTCATGAAACGTTTCGTAAGAATATTCCCTCTGACCTTCGTGATTGCATGTAAAGGTGAACTTTAACTCGAATTAGATTTACCTTACGTATCAAAACCGCGTAGTCTATTCAAATCGAATACGACAACTAATACTTTTGTATTTGTGGAATCACTCACCGGAATACTATGTAGATTAGTATATTTGGATTTTAGTAGTAGTATATTTTAACTTTATCTTTAAAATGTATGTATTTTACATTCATACAGTAAAATCACTTGTACATTTAAAGTTATGTTATTCAAACACTTCATCATAATCAGAACTTCTACAAAATTATTTCAAGTAGTTGGCGATACAGGATTGAATATTATTAAATTTTAAAAAGCATTTAAAGTCTTACACAAGCCAAGTTATGCGGATATGTAAATTGACGGGAACATGACACTCGGGCTACTATTCATTAAATATTAATTTCCAACTGCCCTGGTCCTACTAATAAATTTATTTTATCAACACTAGTCTTAATTTAAACTGTACTGGAGGCACCAAACCTTAGTTTTTGATATTTATATAGATCGATAAATAATTTCGTTAGGCTCAACCTGAAAACTATACAATTATATTTCAATTGGCTTCCAATTATATTTAAACTATTTATAATTTATGGTTTGCCTGTTTCTGGACATGGCTATTTGTCTAGCCAGTTATTTTATAAAAACCACCATAAGACCCAAAAATTAAAACGCGGCTTTTTTCGTTGACAACTAACTTTTGGAAAAGCAGCATTTTCTAAGTCACTAAAATATCTAGTGAAAATGGCAGAACCAAAACGAGAAGCATCATTAGCTTTCAAAATTCTTCTTCTTCAGTTTACGTTAAGTCTAAAATTTCAATTGTCTTCAATAAACTTTGACTCAACTAAGAACTCGTTTTATATTTCAAAATACAGCAACCATAACTCAAAAACGTGGTACTATCTCATAGTTTATTCCTGGCTACAAAGTTTACTAGAAACGACATCAATATTAACGGATTTCAGCTGTACATCATTTTTGTTTCATGTGCTAGTACTGTTGTTGAAGACAACACAGATATGTTGTCATCTCTGTATACAAAATAACTCAAAAGCATTTGTTTGGATTTTAAATTTAATGCTAAAATCGCCAAATAGTTTACTCTCAAAGATGAATAGTGACAACATGAAGAGTTTACACGTTTTTGTGATATCACTTTTAATACTCATTGTCTGGACACCACCGCTTATAATATTTTTCTTTGCTCTACCATTTATTCCATTGATATTTCCACGTTTGCATAAAATTACACACTTGATAAGTCACTCCACAACCACCTTGTCATTTTAACCCTTATCTTGCTGGCTACTCTGAGTAGCATCAGATCTGTTTTCTCCTAGTTTCGCTCTCATTACATAGCTTAGTAATTTAAGTACTGGATTGAAGCTTAATGGTTTTATTGTAACGCTGCATCCTTATTGTCTTGTAGAAAATGCGAGGACGAGTAGATCAGTATGTTTAATACTGGCTTTACAGCATATATCGCTTAGTACTATAATTTGTTTCGAGTATAATAGAATTACCAGAGATACACGTCAAATTTATGGGATAGTTGAAAATTTTTATAGTGAAAGTGGACTACATCTTGCTTTTCAGCGTCTAAAATCAGTTTCCCTTGATCTTTAAAATGAGTTGTAGCACTAAATCAGTGTTAACGAGTTCCAGACACAATCTGTGGTAATGCAGCTGATGAACCCCTTTGAAGAAAATTGATTCTCGTGGTAAGAAATGGGTTTTACAAAACGAACATGACATGAAGCCTAGCGGCTGAAAAATATAGTGTACCCTAAAGAGTTACCTTTGCAGAAGACATTCGGCAATAAAGGTGAACCCTTTGTTCATTTTGCATTAATGTATTCTTCACGAGGATATAAAGCAAATGATTGCTCCTGAAAGCAAGTTCCTTTCTCGGAGAAAGCTACCACTCAACTGAAAGTAAAATCACTTTCTCCTTTACTTGTTTTCTATTTGCTGCAGTTTCAAAGAAAGAAATACGCAATATGAACTTGATTCCAATGGTATGCTTACTAGCAGTTTGGAAACCTGTTTTCTGTAGCAACTTTAAAAAACAGGTCAATTCCACCAAATGGTAGTATTCCTCACCAGTTGTGATTTTCACCATGCGTGTTCATCCCTTTGCACATTCCTTTCCGAACAGTGGATATTTAAAGGTATTCTCTCAAGTCTGTTCGTTTAGACATACATCTAATGCTGTTGCTGTCATAATATATTTTCGAAGGAACGCTACGAAATTAATAAAAAACGAAGCAAACACTTTCGAAGCAAAAACACGAATTTGGTTTTCAGAATAATATTTTAGTTTAAATCAAGAAAGATGACTTCATGTCATTTAATACATTTTATTAGAATTTTTGAAGATTTGTAAATGACAATCGTGCAGTGCAACATTGTAAATAATATTACTTTAATGAAACCTTGTGACACAACTGCATCACATGAAAAAAAAATTCTATAGAGTTTCCCAACAAAGGCCACACACAGTCTATCCACTTTATTCATTACTTCAATTCAGGGTACATGGCTGATTGCCTTATTTACACACAAGCGTAGCAAATTGGCTAGTCACGCTATCTGAACAGTATACGTTGAAAATTCGTTGGTAAATATCAACAAGGTAAAGAGCTGGAAACGCCTGGGTTTAATTCTGCAGTAATGTGGTTGCAGTTTTTGGCAGTAGCGAGACAATAAAAACGCAGTATCGGTTTTGAGAGACATACTGAAGAGTTATTATTATACGAACCATAGAAATTAATGATATAAAAATAATAGTATACATATATGTTTGCATTAAATTTCATAAAGGTATAGAAAGTTATGCACAAAATCAATTCAATTCAAGTTATTCAAGAGTATTTTCTGGGCCAATGTAACAAGTATAAATAAATTACTTATTTTTCCAGTATATATTAACATATGTATTGCGGACAAAGCAAACGCCGGTAGTTTGTCATTTCATTTATGTCATTTTATTATGCTACTCTTTAAAAAACTGGATTTTGGATATCAAAGTTGTATTTTATAAATTGAAATACCTCTGTCGAACAAAGGAAATTAATAATTAACGAATAAAGGAAAGTTAGATGGAAAATTTTTGACAGTTTCAAAATTTAAGAGTAAGCTATAATCTTTTGAAGGTTAAAAAATAATTGTAAAAATCAATTAAAATTTACAATGAAGACAAATTACTTATTTTAAGATCAAAATCATTCTTGCATGCACAAGAAATCTATACGAGTACTTATTGCGAATATAAAAAGTTCATGACTTAATCTAGCGAGCACTATCACCAAAGATTTATTTTACTTTACTTTAATACCATCGGGTTTTTTTGTGGATGTGTTATCATGAAATTTGTTACAAAATTCTGATCATCAAAATTAGCTCAAAGTTGGCTTTACAAACTTAGGTTTAAATTTCACGCACACTTTACTTTTTACACTATTAAACCATCATATATTTTATTAATAAAATGTTATTTGTGTGATTAAGATATTTTGTAAACATTACGAGGATAGGAATAAATACGTTTGTCAAGAGCGTAGCTAGAATGATTTAGATATAATATATTTAGTAGCTGTATCAAGCCATACAAAGCAAATATACGATATGCAGTGACTTATGATACAAAGAAGTCTTTCAATTGTTATTATTATTTGAAATTTTGACGCCTTCACTTGCTTACACCTTCACAGCAGCAAGAGTATTCACCTGAATCACTATAGACTCCTCATTTACCCTAGTTACTATACCTTTTACCATAATCTCTGTAGTAGTTTCCAATCCATGCCCATTTCCATTTATAACCATTCGTACGGGAACAATTTTTCTTAACTCCTCAACACACAGTCCTGCATTTCTACTGTATGCAATAGCTGGAGTAGCTGACCGTCGATTGGTTGAACGCATACCCATTTCAAATGCTTGTCTCTAAATCAAACGCAAATCATAATGTTACACATTTGTTCGGTTACTTCACAAATGAAATAATTTAAGTGTATAAAAATTAAATTTACATCATTATTTCTGCAAAATATTGACTTAATATGGAATAGTCCATAAACAATTGGATTGGCTGTAGAATTTGTGCTAGCAAAAATGAAAAGTCCTCGCTGTATTCGTTGATCAACATTTTTTGCAGTCTCTGGGTCAGTCCAGTACCTTTTTGAAAAAAGCATCTTGTAAGCATTAAAGGAGATCATGCTTTAAAGTTTTCTCTAAAGTTACAATAACAATTATATTAACACCTACCATATACACATGACACAGTATGGGGTCCAGCATATTAGAAATGCAGCTGCAATTATAAATGTCATTTGGATTGATTTTACTTTAGCGCGATCAATGTTGTCCGCTCCATGTCTTGCTGAGCCAACTAAAAAAGGAAACAATCTCAGTAGATAAAGCAAACAGTCGAGTTAAACTTAATTAGAATTTAAAAAAACATAGTTTAAAGACCCACCTGCGGATCCAAAGGTACCCCGAGATAAAACTACCTTTCTTCCTAACTCCACAGCAATTGATGCGTATAGAACCACAATGAGAACCAACGGAAGTATGTACATCATACCCATCACAAACATGTTGTACGCTAACTCATACCGAGGTTCTGGAAATGCGTTGTATGTAACACACTGAGTAAACCAGGTGTACACTGGATGACGTTCTACGTGAAATATGAGTGTCTGTAAGAATAAAAAAAATGTATATTTATTTTAGACTCAGCTCTACCAGTAGTTAAAATAAAGGTTGAGCCATTTATATATCTAATAATATTTTCGCTCATTTTACTTGCAAAAGTAATTGATAAACTTTAAAAGGGCTCAAAATATTTTAAGTTTTCCATAAATGAATGAAAGAATTACCTGTGGAATACTACACAAACAAGCAAGAAACCAGGCACAAATTGCCATCCATTTGGCCCGTTTTGTAGACGCTCTTCCTTGCATTGGGTATCGGACTGCCCAATACCTATATACGCAATGAAAAAAGGACTCATTTGGCTTGAATTTATTTCAAGAAAAAACACTGGTTATGAAACCAAACTTCATTTACACCCACATATAATGCTAAAGTAGAGTACGGGAATACCGAATAAATAAACAAATTATTCCAAGAACTCAAGGAATTAAAATAAGACGAATGGACCCACAAAATAATGCAATTAATAATAATTGAAAAACTGACCAATTTTCTTAAATTTTCTTCTTTGTGTCAGTTTAAAAATCTTTTCCACGATTTTTTTTTCTATTTGAAGCCTAAAGCCATCTTCGAGCTTGAAACGAGTTCGTTTCGAGAGAAAAAAACTACGTGTGGAATCAAGCTTTATTTTACTTCATTACAAATTCTTTGGTAAATTTCGGAATTAAATGATTATCATGAAATTTCAAAACGTCAAGGCATTCGAAAAGGAAGAATACTTGGAAAAAATGTAATCAAGGCTTTGTCACAACTTAATGTAATTCTGTCAAAAAAATTCTTCAGAAACCATAATTCTTCAAAAAAAAAATCCGTTTAAGATTCGTTTCCCCGTATTTGCCATTATAAGCTTAAAACATACCCAAGATGAAGTGTAATGTAGACACCTGAGATGAGATTTATTGTAGGGAATGACTTATGCAACAGAAATTCTTGCTATAAGAGCATATCTAAAATCGAATTGCGTTTGAAGATTGGATCAACTTCTTCAAATTACTTGAAACTACTCTGTTAGGCAGTTATACAAAGTAAAGAAAGTTGTCAGCGTAAAAGTATAAATCAGGTGAAAATACAAAAAAATCCACGGATTCACTTGGCCAGTAATCGTTTTGTGGAAATTTACAAAAAAAGTCTCGTAGACTCGTTTGAACCTGCTGCATTCACAAGAACTTTCCATTGATGTGGCTTGCCCAAAATTTGTCGTTCCGATAGTGCATAATTTATTAGAAAGCACTTTGAAATGGGTTAGGCTTTGGTTTCGCCTAAAAAAACTTGCGAAAAGACATTTTGAAACGAACGAACTCGTATTTTTTTATCCAGAAAAAATATTGTTGCACACACGTGTTCTACTTTATTTCCATTTTATAATCAAAACGTCAAATAAAACTTTAGAACCGAATATATTTGTATTTGTTTATTTGTCTAGGGTAAGCTTTTTTTGCACTCGATTGTTCTATTCTGTTCGTATTTTCTAAACAAAAGTTAAACAAATACTTACCGGTCAAGTGCCAGACAAACGAGTAGAAACCCAGAGAGGTAAAGCCCAAAGATTCGAAAGAATGCCATGATACGGCACATAAAGTCTCCAGCTTTCCATTCCACAGTAGCAGCCCACGCTATTTCCAGAGGCATCATAAAAAAGGTCACCTAATTAATAAATCGTAAAATAAAAACTTGTCAAGTTTTTTTTCAAAATCGATTTCTAGTATAAATGTTGGAAGAATATTAACAAAATTTACTATCAAGTCTGCAATTGTTAGATTCAGTAGTAGCAAATCCATTCGTAACAAAATCTCTCGATGTTGTCTCTTCCTGAGAATTGCAGTAAGGACTGTAATGTTTCCTAAGGTGTTAATTAGAAGTTGTTAAAATATATTATTGAAACCGAGTAGCAATTGAGTTAGAGGGTGTCATAGGGAGCAATCTGTTGTATCAAAGCAAAACGTAAAAAAGGATCTTACCTACTGCTGAGAGTACACATAGTACTGTGTACATGGAAATGGATACGACATGCCCTGAATTAAACTGCATATCAATTGGCAAAATATCAGTCGTAGATGGGCTTGGCATATTTACAACTATTTCACACTTGGCTGATAAGTGGATTAAAAGGGGATTTATTTCTGTGGTGGAATTGTGTCCAGTCATTTTATCAGAAACTGTGAACAAGATTAATTCAATTGTTCCAACTTTATTTTGTTAAAATTTGATGACAGTCTTTGTTTTCAGCCTCTTGATTAGTTTATTTACCATTTCAAATAAATAAACACTTTCACCAAAAAAATTGTCTGATATTCGAACTTAAATTGCTTACAGTTAGTTATACTTCAAAAAGTTAACAAAAAATGTTTTTGCTTCATAAGTAAGTGTTAGACGATCTCAGTGTATAATAGCAGTAACACACAGTAAAATTATTGATAAATGGTCGGCTCTTTTTGCCCCAGCATGTAATCCGTAATAATCCAGCGAAACCAAAAGCAAGTACCTTTCGTGGTGAAAGCTTACACTCAAATGAAACGTAATCGCTTTCTCCTATCCGCTTTTATCCTTTTTGTTCATTTCTTGAGCAAAATACGGCAGAGTAGCATTGGTCTCAATCTTAAACTTATTAGCCATGGGAAACCTGAGATTCTTGAGACGACTTTGTATATACATTCCCTTGTCTTACAAAGTATCCAAAAATAAATGTAAGCAACTAGTAAGTTTCTAAATTTTCTAAAATTCCAATAAAAAAGGCAATTTACTACTGCCATTTATTCATCTTATTGGATGTTTAAATGAAAGAATTAAATGATAACCTTTAATTTCCCAAATATTAAAAAATGGAAACGTATTTTGGAAGAAACGCTTATGAAGATCTGGATTGGACAAAGATTTATTTGTATGTTTGATGCAATATTGTAAACAGTATTACAAAAGTGCTGAATGATATGAGGGATGGTATTATTTAGGATGTTAAATGATGATATTTAATGAAATAATCGAAGACATACAGTCCGATTTACAAACCGAATACACCTGTGTCAACAGAGAACAAACACAGTGAAAGTAGAATATGTACGAAGAAAACTTTATTAGAAAGTGCAGTCCCGATGTGCTATATTATAGTGAATGCATACAAGAGGAGCAAAAACTTAAGTTGATAACGCTTGAGTGATCAGTAACTCAACGAAATCGTAGAAGACTTAAAAAACACAGCATCCTGCTGGCTTTGTAGTGAAATTCGGGTAAACTTCAATCAACCGTCCCAACCCTCTGCACACGAGCTCCCCCTCAAGTGAATATAAACAAACACGCAAATTACCTTTCTTGAGAAATAAGGAATAGTTTATTAACAAATAAATTTATCCGTATTATACCAAGAAACAAATGTATTTTTTATTTTGGCTTACTGTGAAAGGTTCCTTTTATTACATAAAAATACTCAATTGAGTCCTATTTAATTAAAACTAAAATCGAGCACATATAGTTAATATTTTCAAGCTATATAACGCGTGTCGAAACTCTAAATAAATATTTATTTTTTTCATTTGAATTTAGTTTGACTTAGAAAATCAGTCCAATATTAACAAAGCATTAGACAAAACATTTGATTCTAAGTATCAAAATAATTGAAAGTTGTAAGAAATTATAGCTGCTTAGAAAATGTTTAGCATAGCAACAGGGAAAAATACTTGGAGAAAAATATAATTAAGAATTTGTCACAACTGAATGTAATTCTGTCAAAAAAATCTTCAACGAGTCAGATTAAGATTCGTTTCCCCGTATTTGCCATTATAAGCTTAAAACATACCCAACATGAAGTGTAATGTAGACACCTGAGATGAGATTTATTGTAGGGAATGACTTATGCAACAGAAATTCTTGCTATAAGAGCATATCTAAAATCGTTGCGTTTGAAGATTGGATCAACTACTTCAAATTTCTTGAAACTACTCTGTTAGGCAGTTATACAAAGTAAAGAAAGTTGTCACCGTCAAAGTCTAAATCAGGTGAAAGAACAAAGTTTTCCACGGATTCACTTGGCCAGGAATCGGTTTGTGAAAATTTACAAAATAGGCTCGTAGATTCGTTTGAACCTACTGCATTCTCAAGAACTTTCCATTGATGTGGCTTGCCTATAATTCTTCGTTCCAATATTGCATAATTTATTAGAAAACACTTTGAAATGGGATAGGCTGTGGTTTTACCTGAAAAACTTGCGAATAGGGCTTTTGAACCGAAAATAAATAAATTTCGTTTATTTATCCAGGAAAAGATTGTTGCACACTCGTGTTCTACTTTATTTCTATTTTATAATAAAAACGTCAAAAAATACTTACCGGTCAAGTGTCAGATAAACGAGTAAAAACAAAGACAGGTAAAGTCCAAAGATGCGAAAGAATGCTATATTACGTATAAAGAAAGAATTAGCCTCAAGCTTTCCATTCCACCGTAGCAGCCCACACTATTTCCATGGGCATTGTGAAAAAAGTCTCCTAATTTACAAATTGTAAAGTAAAAACTTGACAATTTCTTCAAAATATATTTCTAGATTAGTTTTCAAAGAATATTGACAAATTTTTCCATCAAGTCTGCAATCGTTAGATTCAGTTTTAGCAAATCCATACGTAACAAAATCTCTCGACGTTGTCTCTTCCGGAGAATTGCAGTAAGGACAGTAATGTTTCCTAAGGAACAATGTAAGGAAGGTTTCAATAAGAATGTATTAAAATAGTTTGACGAAACCGAGTAGCAATTGAATTACAGGGTGGCATACAGACACAATCTATTAACACAAAAATTGCATAAGGAAAACGTAAAAAAGCATGTTACCAATTGCTGACAGTACACATAGTACCATGTACATGGAAATGGATACGCCGTGCCCTGTATTAAACTGCATATCAATTGGCAAAATATCAGTCGTGGATGGGCTTGGCATATTTACAACTATATCACATTTGACTGATAAGTGGACTTACAAGGGATTTATTTCTGTTTTGGAATGATAATTTGAAGAAAAGCATTTGCTTTTATATTTTACTTCACAAATCTTCCATCAATATCTTCGGAGATAACATAAGCCTCGTTCGTAACTCTTCAAGACAACAGGTATAAAAGTGCTACTAAAGTAGACCTATTCCTGCAACAGGCCAGATAAATGCTTAAAACACATTTTTGATAAATTTACTGCAACTGGCGTGTTCCTGGGTAAAGAGAGTCATGGATCCTAGTCTAGACACATATTTAGGGCACACGCGTATGACGTATGTAGCTTAACCCTTGGGAAGTGAGATAATCTCCACGTGAATACTTCATTAAATATATATTTCGAATGAGGCATGGTGCAAAATAGATTAAACATACAATCTTACAAGCCCGTCATACTACAGCTTACACAACTGACAGACAACATATGATTATGGCTTTCGAGGAAAATGTGGTCTCTTGTGTTACTAATTTGATTTTTAAAACCGGTGAAACGAAAACAAGATGTATTGCATCATTTTGTAAATGTTCAATCAAAGGTATGAATTTGGCAAAGCTATGAGAAATAACTAGGTGGACTGATCATATTACGTCTTTGATGTATACCTGAAATCAACGTGTGTTCTGCTAACATGTACAATATACAAGTCACATTACAGTTTAACATGGCTTGTTTGAACAGTCAAATCTTGTGTT
The DNA here is from genome assembly GCA_034695485.1 of Entomobrya nivalis. NCBI lineage: Eukaryota > Metazoa > Arthropoda > Collembola > Entomobryomorpha > Entomobryidae > Entomobrya > Entomobrya nivalis. The sequence continues at coordinate 14,319 of JAQFZH010000740.1, read as the reverse complement.
ATTATTGCTGTTTTTTTGCCAATATCATTTTGTGGTAAAATATTTCATCGAGTGTTTAGGTATTTAAGCTAACAAAATCACATCAATCAAAAGATGTATACCGGCTAAAGATGCAGATTTCAATAAAAACAAATACTTTGTTTGAATGCAATGAGTACTGGTAAATTAATAAGAAAATAATCCTTATTTGACCGCATGCAAAGACTTATATTTAAGAAAATTGTACTAAAACCATTTAAAATTGATTCATTACATGAAGACAATGTTGCAATTTATTAAGTTCAAGTCTGCAAAAATCCTACTCACTACAAAACTATCTGACGGAGATGGATATATATATATGCGTGCATATACATGCATAAATGCTTACGACATTTTAAGTTGCGCGTGTATCGTTATAACTTCCATTTTACAATATTACATTTTATAAGAAACACACGCTTGTACTAACCTATAACTTGATATTATATAATATGTTCAAGCCAAAATCAAAAAATACTCAAGTTAACCATGAATTTAAATGTGAAGAATTTTAGAAGTACTCCAATGCGATAAAAAGGTTTGTTTGGTGTCTTTTACACAACATTAAAATAACTTGTACTTCAGCACGTTTGCAAGTTCATTAAATTTACTTACTGTTGGAGTAAGTTTTGTAAGAAAATTATTATCAATTAGATGTGGCTATTAATTTTTCTTGTAGTTGGTCCACGTGTTGGATTTTTTCTTTTTAATATTTATAAGCCATTAAGCTAAATCGATTAAATAAGCGCATGTGTTCTGTTGGATCATGTCCAATGATGCCCCCACAACATGACGCGGCTTTCTCTCGGTAAGTACATGTTATAGCTATAATGAAAACAATTTCATATCAAGTTAGTAATTTTAAGATATTTGAAATGTACGCCAGTGGTTAATCAACAAGTGTTGTATCTCTACAGGGAATTATATTTAGGACATTACTTATTAGGCCCTCTTTACAAATTATCTTACACTTTATTTATTTCCTCAATGTTTTTTTTGTACTTTTACTTTCCATTAATTTTACACCTTTGGGTTATCCGTACTTACCATTCAAGATATATATCATTGCACCAATTATAATTGTGTATATGTTAAGATTCGTTTTGAGAATTTTTTTAGTGGAAGGTTTCGTATATTATGAAACCAGTGAGCTGTTGAGCTCGTGGAAATGACTTACGCATACAGGTCGTGATAGATCGGGGGTTGTAAAGAAAATGTTGAGATCATGTCGACCTGTCAGCTTTCCTTGCGGAGATATAGGAATAGTTGATAGGGACATTAAAATCAACTATTTGCTTGCTGTGCGTGATAGATTGATAGATGTACTTCTTTTCAAGGTTTAGGCGAAATTAGTCCATAAATGGATGATTACTAGTTAATTATTTTGTTACTGTTAAATTTTATTTTACACAAGTTTCCTACTTGAAATGCGACGTAACCTAGTTTGTAAACGTACAGAAACATGTAAACAGTTATTAATTGCTAGTCAATGTAGTCATAGATTTAAACAATTATTATCACAGACTACTTCTTTGCCTGTTTTTATTAAATTAACCCGACTAGAATTTTAACCCTACAAAAGATAAAATACTGTATGTCTCACCAAAGAAATATCATAATATTGAATAGTGCAACCTTACAGCGCTTTTCTAGGTTTCCATGTAATTTCATGGGTCTGGTCAAGCAGCATGAACACAGGTTATTTTATAAATAACATACGTTGCACATAATCGTCAAGATAAAAAGTGCACGTGGATGAAATATTTTATTCATACGGATCCTTAGCTTGATATAAAAACGAATTACTTTTTGGGCTGTCGTGAGTCCAAAGTAAAATAAATCCTTGAAAACAAGGACATGGCAACAATAAAAATGAAAACAATGGTTTCAAAGAATTTGCTACGTACATAAATTTCCTAAAGTTTGAACTTTTTTTCAGTTAGATGATACATAAAGCAAACAACATATATACTATTATACATATATGGTAAACATTACTTTACCGTAAAAGTTTGGTTGTGACAAAATTTTAATGAGTTATACTGTAGTTTGTACAATCCGTTGCAAATGTAGAGCATTAGAGTTTTCTTTAAAATTGAACAAAGTGCAAAACAGAGAATAAGTGCACTTGTCTATGAAACACTGGCGCAATTGCCAAAGTCTGGACTCACATATTAAACCGCACGCGCTTGTCTTTAGGGACCCTTGGAAAGTCATGTTTTAGCCACGCGTGGACATAATTACATTAAAGTTTACAACGCAGCATGGAACACAGCAAATCGTAGAAATGTCCTGTCTTTACTTGTCGAAAATGCTATCCAACCTTTTACACAAGTGACACATATAAAATAGCCATGGTTTGCCGGTAAAATGCAGTCCCTTGTGTGACTAATTGGATTACAAAAACTCAAGAAAGAAACCCCTTTCTGAGCGAGTTCGTATTTTTTTTAAAGTTTGACGTTTTGCAAACTGTGAGAAGATGTGGTATATAAGGCTGAGTCTGCTGTTTTTTGAATTCAGTCTGAAATCAACTTGCTACCTTTACTTTTGACTGCTAAACTTTTGTTTTACAATTCCCATTCAAGAATAATTTTTGCAGAGTTATAAAGTAACTGTGTAACCATGAATACCTCAATTTTGTGCCAAGATTTAAGTGAAACAGAAGAATATTTCACTAATCTCACGGCAAAAACGTTTCCCTTAATGCGTTGTTGGTGGAACGTTTGCACTGAAAACTATTTGGGCCATAGTTTAGCATGGAGGATCATCCTAGCTACGGCGTACATTTTTGTTGTTCTTGTTGGCCTAACAGGAAATTTGACTGCAATTTTAGTCATACTTTTTCGAGAACCGCAACCAAAATCTGTTTCTAATTTGATTATTATAAACCTGGCGGTGGTTGAGGTGTTTCTTTTAATATTTTGCGTTGTTCCATCACTTGTTGCAAATATATTTAAACGTAGGTTTGATATATTGTTATTTGTATATTTCATATGTACACTATAAATTATGTTTTAATTGCTGTGTTGGTATCAAATCACTAGCTTGGATTTTGGTCTCATTCACGGAAGACACCATGTCAAACAATTAGTATGTTTCTATTTGGGTCTGAACCTACATAATAATAGTTTGTTTCGGCACACAGGTACTCCAAATACTTGCGAATTCTTTCGTTCTTTTTAAATTATGGCCATATTTTAAATTGTATTTTTTATTATGCAGATCTTATGTGGTGAACCAATCTTATTAAGAACTCTCGAAGAAATCTTGAAGAAAAAAGTATTACCTAACATGTTAAAATAATAATCAAGAACTTTTGATTATTTTTCTGCGTGGAATTATAAATCCAGTATAATTAACTACTACAAAGAGGCCTAGCCGTTTTTCATCATTTACGAAAAAAGTAATATAGCTGGCCATCATTTATTTGGATAGGATACATACTCAGCTACTGTTCATCAATAGTGATTTCGGCCATCTGTAGTTGAATGACTCGGAATCACTTTGAAAATTTCAAAGTTCCCCAAATACGACTTTTTGTATGAATAATTCCGAACTTTTGCCAAAAGGTTGATTCAGTATTTATAAATCACAATATATTGTTCGTTTGGTGTCTTTGAGATGTTAAATATCATACTACATTGTTCTACATTGATGTCAATTTGGTAATGATGGAAAAGTCAGGCCTGTTAATTTATTTTTGTTCGCCGAGGCTTTAGGATTAATTTTAATATGTATATGTTTCATTTAAAAAAAATCAAATCATATTTTTATTCTGCTAATTTGAGTTCACGCACGTAAATTTTATGATTCAGGACGAAACAAATATGACATCAATATTATTTCCAGTACTTATCAACTTAAGATAATCAATTGCATTGTTTTAATTGTAAGTTTTTTTCCGCAAGACACTTCAATCTTTCACAGCAGCAAAACTAACCTCAAAGTTAGTAGCAGAGATTAGAATAAACAGTTAAGTTTGTATGCTTCTTCAGTTGAAATGTAAGGAATGTATAATTTTAAAGCATTCTTGTTCGTTTTCCTAAAAATTATTCCCGAATATAAATTTAAGCGTTTCGTTATTGTTGAAAATATATGTCAATATATAGACCTTGTCTTTGATATTTATTAATTTTTGATCACAAATAAATCATCTTTAATGTAGAGAAAATAAATAAATATTAAATTCTTGCGTGTGTAATACAATTTTCTTATTCACATTCTTCATAGGTACTTTCATTGGTACAAAAAGTACTCTGAACGTGGTTTTTTACATTTATCAAGATAATGAACCAAAATACATATTTCAAACTTGCATAGAACTGCATCATTGAGCCACACAAAGGGTATTTACAGTCTTAGTGCAAGTATCATATAATCACACAACACATATGTGAACTAAAGATACCAAAAATCCTACGCAACCACATCGTTTAAGTAAACAATTGCATGCGATAAATTAACGATGTCAGCAGTTCATAGCTATAACCATTAAAAAGTACGGTTGTTATTTGGATAAACAAAATAAGTATGCATATATATTTTTTAACAAAAATAAACTGATCCGTCAACAGCCATTTTATTTGATAAGAAAGCAATTAGAGTATCCAGTCAAGCTTTAAAAAGAAGAAGTACTTCTATTGATCTATCCAGCACAGCCAACAAATAATTAATCTTTATATCCCTATCAACTATATAGAGCTAACAACCAACTAATATTAATAGCAGTAATCGTCTGATACATTCAAACACATGCATGCAGTTTATCATGCATTACCATGAGAAACTATTTGAGGTATGTGTCAATACACCCCATCATCTAGACACGGCTTCCCCATCCGGCAATGCGTCAGACCGTTGGCCTCCAGCCAATGGGAAGCCGCCACCACATCCACACGCAACGCAGAAGAAGAAGTAAGCGAGCAAGATCCCACTCGCATCATTATCATTCTCATATTACCATTCACACTTGTCATTCTCTCTGTAAGGTGTCTTATCGTTAAAGAATAAATATACTAAACTACAATTAAACTAATCTAACCTAACTATCACTCGAACCTCATTCATCATCAGCATCACATACATCGTGATCATACACTATTCATTAAATCTAGCATTATAAAGAGAAAGTTTAGAAGGGTAAACAACGTAATGCAATTAAATCGGGGTAATTAGGCTGCAGACAATGCGAAAAACGTGGGGAGGCAAATGCAGTGCCAAAACCTATTCACTATTTTAAATAATTTTGCTGAGGCAAAGTGACTTATTTATTGTAATAAATAACTATGCAAATATTACACTTAAACCAACAACAATAACACCAATAATACTGAGACAAATTGAATTGAGAATTCAAACCCGTAGTTCAAGCACAAGTTTACAAAACACATAACAAAATATGGATACCAAGGCATATAAATCAGTTATCTGTTAACGTTACCACTACGGCCTCTAAAAAGACTCATCCATCTTTACGTTGTTCAATATCACAGCTTTACACTTCGTTACCTCTATTGAAACTTGACAGCGATTATTGCGTTTGGATAAATCCAAATACATTTTTTGTCGCAACGAAACCTTGACATTGCGACATTCAAGTTGAATTTTACATGCCTGATGACTTGTTTGAAATGGATATAAACACTCCACTCTTTCAATTTCCAGGCTATGTCAAGCCTTTTCAGATGAACCGACTGCGGTGATCGATCCGCATTTTAATTTGGAAAAAGTCAGATGTTCAAAATTACCCATTAATATCTCTCCTTTCTCTGTTGAAAAGACATTTGTAAGCATTACGAGGATAATATTAAATACGTCCAAAAAAAAGTGTAACTAGAACGACTTTGGTGTAATACAGTTAACGTATCAAGCCCTAAAAAGCAAGCATAATACATGCAGCTACTTATGACACAAAAAAACTATTTCAATTGTTATTCGAATTTCGAATGTTGACGCCTTCACTTATTTACACCTTCACAACAGCAAGAGTTTTCACCTGAATCACTATAGATTCCTAATTTTCCCTGGTTATTATTCCTTCTATCACTATCTTTGTTGAAGTGTCCAATCCATTCACATTTCAATTCATAACCATTTGTAAGGGAGCAATCATCAGCACTCAGTCCTACATTTCCACTGTTGTCAATAGTTGGAGTTGTTGGACCCGTACCCATTTCAAATACTTGTCTCTAAAATCAAATGCAAATCAAACTGTTACACGTTTGGAAGGACACTTCACAAATGACATGTTATTCACATACAAAAATTGCACTTACGGTATCTTTTCTGCAAAATATTGACTTAATATGAAATAGTCCATAAACAATTGGATTGGCTGTAGAATTTGTGCAGGCAAAAATGAAAAGTCCTCTTTGTATTCGTTGATCGACATTTTTTGCAGTCTCTGGGTCAATCCAGTACCTATTTATAAAAGTTGAATTGTAAGTGTTAAAGGTTATCAAAAAAATGGTGCATGAATGAATAAACATGAAAAAGATTTGCAACGAATCCTACTCAACATTTCTACTACAGTACAAAAGTAGTAATGTTAACACGTACCAAATACACATGACATAGTATGGGGTCCAGCAAATTAGAAAAGCAGCTGCAATAATAAAAGTCATCTGGATTGACTTCACTTTTGCACGGTCAATGTTGTCCGCTCCATGTATTGCAGATTCTACTAAGAAAGGAAACACATTTGTAATGGCTAAAGCGGCGATAAACTCAATTAGAAGTATGGAACTCTTCAAAGGCCAACCTGCAGATCCAAAGGTACCCCGAGATAAGATTCCCTTTCTTCTCAATTCCACAGCTATTGATGCGTAGAGAACCACAATGAAAACCAACGGAAGTATGTACATCATACCCATCACAAACATGTTGTACGCTAATTCGTACTGAGGATCTGGGAATGCGTTGTAAGTAACGCATTGAGTAAACCAAGTGTATACTGGATGCCTTTCTACGTGAAATATGAGTGTCTGCAAGTGAAAATATTTAAACATTTTAGAGGCAGCTCTACAAGTAGGTAAATGAAAGTTCAGCTTTTACATTTGCTATATATTCGCTCAATTGATTTACAAAAATCTGTAAAAAATAATAAAAGGGCTAAATAATTAGCTGAATAATTTCCTGTGGAAGACTACACAAACAAGCAAGAAACCAGGCAGAAATTGCCATCCATTTGGCTCGTTTTGTAGACGCTCTCCCCTGCATGGGGTAGCGGACTGCCCAATACCTAATTACACAATGAAAAAGAATGAAAGAATAAATCCATTTCACGAAAAAAACTGGTTATAAAACTAGGCTTCATTTTCATTCACATTTAATGCTAACGTAGATCATAGGAATAATGAATAAACAAAGTACTTATCCCAAAAATTCAAGAAATTTAAAATGGATAAAGAACTACTCGGAAAATAATGCAATTAATGTTATGTTGAAAACCGGTTGAATTTCTTAGCATTTTTTTCTTCTGAAGACATGTGCCAGACTAAAAGTCTTTTCCACGATTTTTTTCTAGTTGAAGCTTAGAACGATCCTTGAGCTTGAAAGGAATTGATTTCGGGGAACAAACTGCCTCTTCACAACCTAGCTTCGTTTTATCTCATTAAAAATTCTTTAGTGGAAATACGGGAGTAAAAGATTATTAAGGCTTTTCAAAAAGTGAAGGAATAGGAAAAGGACTAATACTTGGAATTAATGAAATCAAATCTATGAGACAACTAGACGTATTTCTTACAGCTTGTGTTTTTTCTTTCAATGAATTAGTTTAAAAATCGTTTCCCCGTATTCACGATTACAAGTGGAGTCTAACATAAAGTGTAGTAAAAGTAATGTCTAGTGGGGAATGACTTATGCAACAGAAATTCTTGCAACCCAACATCCAGTTTTTTAAGATTGTAGCAACTTCTTTAAATTTCTTGAAAAACACTCTGTTAGGCGGTTAGAATACAAAGTAAAGAAAGCTTTCAGTGTAAACTTCCAAATCAGGTGAAAGTACAAAAAAATGTTTTCCGAGGATTTTGGATTTACTGGCCACTAATCGTTTTGTGGAAATATACAAGACAAATGTCTCCTAGACTCGTTTGAATCTAATGCATTAACAAGAGTTTTCCATTGATGTGTCTTGTCCATAATTCGTCTTTCCGGTTTTGTATCAACCAAAGGATTTGAGAATAATGCATAATTTATTAGCAAGTACTTTGAAATGCCTTAGACTCTTGTTTTGGTTGAAAAAACTTTCAATCAAAACTTTAGAACCGAACGAATTTGTATTTGTTTATTTGTCCAGGGAAAGCTTTTTTTGTACTCGATTGTTCTACTTTATTCGTATTTTCTAAACAAAACTTTTAAAAAACTTACCGATCAAGTGCCAGACAAACGAGTAGAAAGCCAGACAGGTAAAGTCCAAAGATGCGAAAGAATGCCATGATACGACACATAAAGTCTCCAGCTTTCCATTCCACAGTAGCAGCCCACGCAATTTCCAGGGGCATCATGAAAAAGGTCACCTAATTAATAAATCGTAAAATAAAAACTTGTAAAGTTTTTTTTTCAAAATCGGTTTCTAGTATAAATTTTGGAAGAATATTAACAAAATTTACCATCAAGTCTGCAATTGTTAGATTCAGTAGTAGCAAATCCATTCGTAACAAAATCTCTCGATGTTGTCTTTTCCTGAGAATTGCAGTGAGGACTGAAATGTTTCCTAAGGTTTTAATTAGAAGTTATTAAAATATTTTGATAAAAGTAAGTAGCAATAGAATTACAGGATTGCAAAGAGAGCAATCTATTAAAACAAAAGTTGAACATGTTAAAAGTCCTTACCTACTGCCGAGAGTACACATAGTACTGTGTACATGGAAATGGATACGACGTGTCCTGAATTAAACTGCATATCAATTGGCAAAATTTCTGTCTTGGATTGGCTTGCCGTATTTGCAACCATATCAAGCTTGACTGATAACTGAACTAAAAAGGGATTTGCTTCTGTTGTTGAATTTTGTTCATTCATTGTATCAGACAGTGTGAATTTATAGTAATCTATGGTTTCAGCCAGCTTTAAAGGTTTTTTGACCATTTCAAAAGTACACTTTCACAACAAAAATATGGTTTGTTAATCTAACTTGATATAAAAACGTGGTGTTACCTTCTCTGCTAAATTTGAGAAATGGAATATTGATTACTTACAATTAGTTATAATTCTATAAAATTAACAAAACGTTGCTCTTACTATATAAGTATGTGGTAAAACAACTTGATGAATATTAGCACACGCTCAAAGTGTCTGTAAACCGTCTGCTCTTATTGCCCCCGTTTTTTGTGTGTAATCCGTAAAAAGCAAGCGGATCCCAAAGTAAGTACCTTTCGTGGTGAAAGCTTCCACTCAAATGACGCCTTGTCGCTTTCTCGTATCCTTTTTTATCCTTGTTGTACATTTCATGAGCAAATTATGGCAGAGTATAGCATTGGTCTCAATGTTAAATTTATTAGTTCAGGGGAACTTTGAGATTGATGAGGCGGCTTTATCACATATGCATTACATTAGCTGGCATTAAAAACGAAGTACACGGCAATCAACTAGTTTCTGAATTTTCCAAAATATCAATAAGCAATACATTTTACTGTTACCATTTAATCATCATAAGCATTTGAATGGAAAAATGAAATAATAGCTTTTATATTGAAAATAATGGAAACTTATTTTAGAAAACCCACTCTCGAATACGATTAATTTTTACTACTAATGCACTAGTTTTAACGATGAAGCAAAAGAGATAAATTTTACCATAGACGGTATTATTATCTAGGATGTTATGTTATACCAGATTGGTGACTATATTTAATGATATATTCTTAGAAAATCAGTCCAGCTTTGCAAACTGGTTACCCTTGACTACTGACAACACGGTGAAAGTACGATATTTTTAGGGAAAGCTCTAGCTGAAAGTGGAGAATCTCCATGTGCCAAATCATGGTATATACAAAACGAGCAAAATTTCACGTCAATGACACTTGAGTGTTCAGTCACTCAACGAAATCGTAGAAAACTTCAAAAAAAGCATCCTCTTAGCTTTTAAGTGCAATTCAGGTAAGCTTCACTCATCCGTCCTAATTCTCAGCACACGAGCTCTTCTACCAGATGAATTAAGCTATATGTAATATTCCTTTCTTGCGAAAAACAAATATAATAGTTTCCTTACAAATCTTTTTTGTACCAAAAACAAATATCTTTCATCTTGAATTACTACGAAACGAAAGATAACTTTTATTACATAAAAATTCCATTTAAGCATTGAGTCAGTTGTACTGTATGAATATCTGATTTGGACCTTGTAACTAAAGTTGATAGTGCATTGTAAAAGCGTGAAAGGAATATAATAATTTTAAAAACTTCATCAGGGTTTGCTGTTATCATGGAAAATATGTATTCTGGATACATTTATCTTTCATGTCATGTAATATCAGATGATTTTTTTTACAATATACCTGAAATCACAAATCTAGTATTTGCTGAAGCACAGTCCAAATGGAACAGATAAATTACAAGGAACCCAAAATAAGTCATCAGAAAAATTAATTGTTAAGTGTTTATAAAGATTTCCGCTTTATATTTTGAAAGATTGAACAATATTGAAAATACCAAAATACAATGCATTGCAAAAACATGCATCATCTCAAAAGGCGCTAACATTTTTGGCGAAATTAAAGGAGTGCGTTCATTTTTATATTTTAGGTCACAAGTCTTACATCATATCTCCAGAGATAGCATAACCATCATTCCCTATTCTTCAAGACAGCAGGGATCACAGTGCTACTCAAGCAGAGCTATCCCTACAACAAGCAAGAGAAAGCTTTTAAGGGAAGAAATAAAGAAGGGATTATTTTGTAGTAGGCACTGCACGTGTATACTTACGTCTACCTGTTTATCTTAAACATTTATGTCACAAGAGGTTGTAAACTACAACATTTGGTTCTTTGTCAGCGCTAAAGAATAAGTATCTAAATTCTGAGTATGGCCATTCGAACCAACCAAGATTTTTTGTAATCCATTTGTACAACTTAGGCATTTTTTTAAAATGGCACGTGTAGATTATTTCTCATCTGTAGGGGCCCTTATCTTACTTATACTCATATCACACCTTACAGAACTGACACAAAACATATGATCATGGCATTCGAAGAAAATGTGGTCTATTGTGTCACTAATTTGATTTAAAAACCAGAGAAACAAAAACATGGACGAATAATTTATTTGGTAAATTTTCAAAGGAATAATTTTGGTAAAAGCTGTAAAGAAAATTGTTTGTTTGGCCGATTTATTATGCCTTTGAATTCAGTCTGAAATTAACGTGTTTGTTCTGCTAGCCTGTACGATGGACAAGACTTATGACAGTTTAACAAGGCATGTTTGAACAGCTAAATGTTGACGTTAATGGAACATACTTGTTTTTTATTGCAGATTTTTACAAATATTATCCCAGGATGTTGAGTATTTATGTAAATATTAAATCAAAACGTATTTGTGGTCATTGAAAGCCTACTACAGTTTAAAAAAAAAAAATTTTATTAAATATAATTACTGGTTTTATATTTAAAAAATGAAATGAGACGAAAAATAATTTTCTTTCAAGCGCATGCTTTGAATTGTCATATTTAAGAAAATGTCATTGCAATAAAATCATTTAAAATTAATTCCTAACTTGAAGACAATGTTCCAATTTATTACGTAAGTCTGCAAAAAATACTTGTTCAGTTTAACATTACCCGACGGAGACGGATATATATATATTTATACATTTATATGTAAATTTATATGACAGTTTTAGTTGCGCGTGTATCGTTATAACTTCTATTTTTCATTATATCATTTTATAAGAAATACGCCCCTGTGCTAACTCATAACTTGACCTTACATAATAGGTTCAAGCCATAAATCCAAAGTACTCATGTTACCAATAAATTTTAATGCAATTTTGAGAGTACTGTATTGAGATTTTTTGCTATCGGTCTTTTACAAATCAATTAAAGCCCTTTACTTCCGCACGTGGGCTGGTCCATAACAAAATTTACAAAATCACGTTGTTGTCTACACTACAAAGTACTTCTTGTCTAACTTATTTTAAAACGAATTAAATGAATACAAGAACATAATGTTATAACATAGCTTCAAGTTACATAATATGTAACTATTTGGTTATAAAAACATTTTATAAGAAAATAATCAATTACACTACACTAGGTTACTTTTTTCATTTAGTTCGTCCTCGTATTCGCTTTATCCATTTAAATATTTAAAAGCCATTGGACTAGATCGTTTAAAAAAGCTCGTGTATTAAATTTTTTGTCTCTGAAAATTGCAACTAATAGACCACACCTGTAAATAATTACTTTAGTCATTTTATAACCACTAGGCTTATTGCACATCATATAAAACTCTACTATATTTTCACAATGACATCTCCACTATTATACGCCGTAAATAATTTGCACCAAAAGATTGCTGCTATTTTCTCTCCAACTTATATTCAATGGAACCTAAAGGATAACGTTTGGTTTGTTCAAAAGTTTGCATTTAGGGAACCTTATAAATGGTTAAATTGGCACAAACTGTGTATTTTAGCTTGAACTACTTGGTATCTAATAACCGGTATATATTCGTATATACTTTGGGTAAACTATCCTGGGATCTTGGAAATTCAAGATGTGGCTATAGTTGCATTAGTCGGGGCTTCTGTGATTCCTTTAGTATTACTACTGGAATATGTCTACATGAAATATGCGGCTGAATATTGCGGCTACAATAATTGGGGCAATAAGAAATTGGATGAGTTAACTATTAACGGGAAAAATAAACCACCGCATAGAAATCTACTTCCAATTTTAATCCCCGGTAAATTTCAGAATTGATTAAAAAATAATACAAGTTTAAATATTTTTACACGTATGTACTTTATTTGAGAAGTAATTCATGAACGTATATTTTTATTCCAGAATACATCAAAATATATCAAGGAAACGAGAAAAATGTGGACTGGTGGGGTATTGTGGCATTTCACATTTACATTTTCTTATACCCATCAGGTTTCGTTACTCCAACTATTCTGGGTTTTGCGGATATGGACCTATCTTACATATGGATGTACACATTGTCTAGCCCAAAGTTACTTGGCTTGCCCCCATTACAAAATAATTTTATATTAAAAGTTTTTCATATTATAATTCAAGCTCTTATGTTTCAATGCACGGCTGTAACTATCAGTACATGCATGCTTCTTATTGCAAATAATTTTCATATCACGTTAGGAATTATACGATATTTGAATAGTATGCCAGTGGTTAATCAACAGGTATTGTATCTCTACAGGGAATTTTATTTAGGGCATTATTTATTGGGTCCGCTTTACAAATTATCTAACACTTTATTTCTTTCCTCTTCATTTGTTGTCCTTGTATTTGCTTGCAATCTTACACTATTAGGCTGTCCATATCTCTCATTTAAAATATATATTATGGCACCAATTATACTTGTTTGTATGTTGGGATTTGTTTTGATAATTTTGTTGGTAGAGGGTTTCGTATTTTATGAAACTAGTGAACTGTTGGACTCGTGGAAGTGGCCCACTGGTCGCGGTAGGTCTGCAGTTGTGAAGAAAATGTTGAGATCGTGTCGACCTATCAGTTTTCCTTGTGGTGATGTGGGAATAGTTGATAGGGATATTAAAATAAATTATTTGTTAGCTGTGCTGGATCGTTCAATAGAGGTACTCCTTCTTTTCAAGATTTAAGCCAACTTTGTCGATAAATTGATCTTTACAAGTTTATTATTTTGTTAATATTTAATTTTGTCTTGTATTAGTTTTCTGCTGAAAATGCGAGGCGACCTAGTTCGTAAACGTTCACTATACATAAAATAATATATGAAGCACTCTGAAATATGTAAATATTTATTAATTGCTAATAAATGTAATTCTAGATTTGAACAGTTAATATTACAGTCTATTTAAATACTTGCATGTTTTTATCAAAAGTGTAAGGAATTTCATGGATAGAGTCAAGAAGCATAAACAGAGTTATATATTCTGCTCTATGAAAAAGTCAACGGCTAGTTGAAGAAAGTTTGAGATATTAAGCCTCGACAGGAATTTCCTTTCCAGGTCCCCGATCGAGCATGCATGAGTGAGCTCTCCCATTTACCTCCCATGTTAAAAAAATGTAATCTAAGAATTGCTTCTACTTGTTGGTTTATTAGCGGATTTAGTTGAAATTAAGATTTCTGTAATAGTTGGAAAT
>JAQFZH010000739.1:0-27861 GCA_034695485.1 Entomobrya nivalis | reverse complement strand
CACCAAATACAAAAAAGGTCTACTGTTGTACTAATCCCATTGTTGTGCTGTCAACTTATCTCGTCAAAGCAAAAAAAAGATTCAGTCGCTATGTAACAGAGTCGACATGTAGCAATATACCGTCTTTCTCTATGCATTTTCCTAAAACATGGAAAGGTATGCCAGGTGTGATAATAAGACAAGTAAAGAAATATGTTGTCCTTTTTCTAGAAGTATCATACTCACTTTGCACTATCTCTGACATTGTTTTGTTTGTTTACATTTTTCTGGCCTAAACAATTATGTGTGCACTTTTTAGTTTGTTAGAGTTAAACCAATTCAACAACATAAGTCGTCAAGAAAAAAAGTTTTTGGTTTGATAATGGCAAACTGAGCTGTCCAATTGTTTAGTTAGTTCGTGAAAAATATTTTAAAATTTACAACACTGAAAACTTCGAAACTCTTATATGAAATGAAACCAGTATGAAACAGTAGTTCAATTCAGTGCCTATCGAAGTGAGAAATTAATTTCTAAAACAGCAAATTATTTAGTTTAACAAATGTTAAATAATTTTTAACCGTTACCCTAATTTTCTTTCTAAAATATCAACTAAACTTGATCATTACAATGGAAATATCAAAGTTTAAATGTTCACCTTGTGGCAAAACGTTTGTCAACTCCAGTAGTTTCAACAGACATGTAAACTTTCATCTAAAGTTAAAAGTTTTACATTCTATATTTTGCAACTACTATTGTGTTCAAAAGTGCGCCCTTAATAGTCACTATCTCAGACATATTGACGAGAAACCCAATTTTTGCAACATACGACACACTCAATCGCATACTATACTGGAGAGAGGCCACATAGTTGTAGCATTTGCGGAAAGGACTTTAAGTCAGATAACAACTTGCGATCCCACCAAGATGTACATAATGAAGCCATCCCAAGAAGCCACCGCTGCGAAATATGTTTAATGACATTCAAGAAGGAATGCACATTAAGGAATCATATGATAGTTCATTCTGACCAAAAGCCATTTAAATGTGAGGAATGTGGGCTAGACTTTGCTCGAAAGTTGGATGTGAGGCAACATCGTCTTCGAATTCACCGCAAAATAAAAAACCACGACTGCAAAATGCGCAATAGCAAATTTATGAGCAGGACGGAACTTGAAAATCACGTGAGATGTCACACTGGTGAAAAACCTTATAAATGCATTAACTGCTTCAAAGAGTATTCACAAGCTGGGAATCTATCAAGTCAATTATGTCGCAGTTGTGGTAAATAATGAAGCAGTGATAAAAGCGCTTTCACTGCAGTGCACCCCATTATTGATTTAAATTTAGATAGTCCGTAGATCTGTTGTGGTATTAAGTATATGGTTTTAGTTTTTTTTGTTAAGTTGTCTCAAATGTTCTGGTTTTAGGTAGTTACTTTGTTAATGTTTAAAATATATGCATCAGATAATAAGAAATATTTAAGTTCAAATTTAGTAAATATGTTATAATTACAGTTAGAAGTTAACTAATTATAAATAATGGAAATGACAAACGTATTTATTTTTAGAGATAGGATGCGAAATGCGATATCCTTACTAATTTATTTTTGATCATGTCATTTTGCGTAATCCTATGTATATGGATTTTGATAAGGATGTAAAATTGCCCTCAAAAATTTAGTGTAATGTTGGTTTTCTAACTTACAATCATGGTTAACGATTTACCATTATGTACGGTATTTTGCCACTGATAAGGTATACTGTTTTGCTGTCCATTTTGGCAAAAATTGTACTCGTCTATTAATTCCTTTATATTTTAAGAAACTTTAATGCATGTATTGTATGATAAGTTTCAATATTTGAACATAAGTACTTGGTTTTATGAAAATATTTTGCGAATAAATCCGATTGATTTAGGTTTTATTAAGTGTTCGTTTTCAATTAATGCTGGAATACTGCAAAAGCAATTATCTCTTTTACCGTTATTATTCATGCACGGCAACATATATTTATAAGGTTTTAATATTTTTCTTAAAAAGTAAAGTTTGGAAACATATATCATAATTTTTTAACCTGTCTTTATTAACTTGTAGAAACTACAGTCTCAAAAGGTTTTGATTGCAAAGCTTACAGTCGGATTTAGTGTGATTTTATTAAATACGTAGGGTATTTCACGTCAAACGGACCATTTGCATTTTGCCATAGCTAAAAGGAAAATCTGACGGAAGATAGTATTGTAATATATTCAAAGGTCTAACTTCAAACTATACAAAAAGATATTGCTCTAAACTTCCACGGTTAAGATTGACACTTCAGAAAACAGAAATTTGAAGTCCAAAATTAGCAAAAAATAAGGTCAAAAGTGCACAATCAGATTTTGATAAAAATCATACTTTTCAGTGCTCAAAAATTGTCAGTTTTTCAGAGCTAATGATTGCCAAACATGAAACACCGATTCAGTAAGACTAATTATTTACCATGAGTATAATTTCTTTCCTTCAATGAAGAAAGTTATGCCGAATTGAAAAAGTGTACCTGAAAAAATACGAAAAATCGGTTTTTTGGCTTGTTTAAAGATGCAAAGCTGTCGTACTATTTATGGGGAAAATGAGAATAAATGTTGGAGAGAGAATTTTAAGTTCAATATATTTATTCGAAGACCAAATTCAAACAGACACAAGAGTCTGACATCGCATATTCATTTTATACATATTAACTATAAAATGATTCCTTCACCATACATACATACATAATACACACACACAATAGTAAAGGACATGTCTGGGAGATAGTCGTGTTGCTATCTCAGACCGAAACCAGTAAGACTGAGTTTCTGCCTGGTCAACAGAGCAACAATGGTACAACAATGGAATGTGAACTCCTCACGGATTTGCTCGTACGCTGATCCGTGGTACGGAGTAATGACCTTAATGGCAAGTGTAATGGCAACTACATAACAAAGATTACCACAGCTCCTTCTAAGCCGAAGGAGGCAGATGAAAATCCTTGGTGTGGTTTTTAAGTCAGACTCAGGGCTATCCAATCATATTATAACCCAGTATATTTATCGTTATCTTCCAAAGATATCACATTCTAAAAATGGTCAGACAGTCGTGAAATTGTCTACGTATGTGACGAATGCAAAGCAAATCTTACTAGAAATGTACATTAACCTATCAAATTCACGTTTATTGTCTACTATGTACAGAACAATTCGCACATTAATATAGAACGAATTAGTATTTTACGACTGTTGAAACAATGAATTATATACATTTGTCCATTACAATGTGATTTCATTGAGATTATTATTAGTGGAAACACTATTGTCTTAGTAAATTGCATTTAAGATATTAAACACTTGATTTCCTAAAATAGCCTATACAATTATTTAAAAGCTTGTTAGTTGACGATTGAAAATTGGTCAGCAGCAAGTTAAGATGGAGGAACAATTTTTGCTCCAGCGTATTTTCATTGTCTTAGTTTTGGCATCAAACGGTAGTTTCAAGTTTTTTAAGGGCTATAAATATTTATACATACCATTTTCGAAATGTAATCATAAATCGAGATTTACTTTTCTAGCTAACGGTAACTCAACAAATTCCTGTCCACAGGAAACGGACCTACTTCGCCGCTTAGGTGATACTCGCTTTTATATAGTTCAAAAAAATGAACGGGGAAATTACGTTAGTCAAGACAAAGCGGAGGAGCAATGTAAAACGTTTGGCCTAACGATGGCCAAAATAACTAATATGCGAACTTTTGCAGTTGTTGGCCGAAACTTAGAGAAAGTGGTGTCGGACAATCAATTGAAAGACACCTGGTGTAAGTGTAATATTGATTTTTTCCTTGTGGTTTCTTAGCGAGTGAACTAGCACGCAATTTAAAAGAGATGTTTTTATTCGTTTCTCTAATAGACTGGATGCCTGCATATTATGATAGCTATTTTAAGTACTATCGATGGAGTGATACCAGGGATCGTATAAAGTTTCATAACTTCCTCTATCGCAAAACAAGGTATTTTTTATAATAGAGTATTATCGCTTATAAGTATGGTAAATGCAGATGAATTTTTAAGAAAAATGTTGGAATTTTGCTTTCAATTAAAAGTTCAAAATTTGATACCTGACGATTTTTTTAAAAATTAAGACCCACTGGTATCGCAGCCATGGTGAATTATAACAACGTGTACGAAATTAATCGGGGTGATCCCCAGTGCCTTGCAGTGGCACTTCCATGGTTTGGTCCTTGTGAAGATTCTCCCTCATACGATATAAGGTGTGTAAATCTTTTAAAATTAAGAAATATGGCATACTCATTCATTAATTTGCTACAGGGGGAACCAGTTTATAGTGGAGGAACGGCCATGTGAGTCTGTAAAGGTATGCAATTTCCAATATTGAACTTGAAGCCACATATTTTAATATTCAGTAAATCTACAAATCATCAAATATTTTTAGACAAGACATGTTATCTGTGAAAGTAAGCTGTCCAAATGCAACTCCACAAAACAAGGACCCTTTCTCCTTACCGAAGGTACATTTGCGTAACTCTATATTGACTAAATGAGATTTTAAGCCTATCTAACATCGTGTTACAGATAAAGTGGACTACTTTGAAACAGGACATTGGATTTTGGGCAACCGCACATTTATAATAAACTGGGAAGTGGTAAGTCTCTCAATCATTTATTTCTAAATTCAAGTTAATTAATTTGTGATTGTATTGGAATTTTTTATTCTAGAAATTGAAAGAAGATAGCGTGCGGTACTGTGAAAAATTGAAAATGAAACTATACGAACCTCTCGGACAGGATGATGGACTGATACCATTTCTAAAAATGTGGTCCAGAGGTATGTTGAAATACAAATTACAAGACCCAATTCAATTCAAAGTAATGTTTTCTTGATTTAAACCATAGATGTAACTATGACCACATTTTGGACTGATATGATATGGTTCCGAAAAGATGAAGAATATAGGTATAAAAATAAAACAAAAGTTAGTGGTAAATTATGGAGAGATTACTTTGATGAAGAAACTGGGAAAGTGAAGCGAGTAATAACTCCAGGTAAACCTTCAAACCTCAGTTCAAGGGATAGTAAACTTGACAATTGGTTTTGTGTGAGCATGGGTCTTGCCTATGAATTTGGAGGTCAAACTCCATGCAGTGCAGAAATGCTTAATAGCTCAATGTGTAAGTGGCATTTTCGAGAGTTTTCACCAACCAGTTGCAAAAACTACCACGCGACAATTTGCTCCTCCAATGAAAATAGTAAGAAATTACATATTATTACCATAAAACTGTAATTAAAATCAAGTCAACTCAATTTGGTTTACTTTTTATGAAGAGCTTGATCTACAATGGGATCCCAAATGGACGGATAACGTCAACTTAGCTCTGAACGCATCGGCCACACTACCTTTTGGCGTTTACAATAATAATTATACTCGTAGAAGTACATATAAGGTAGCAGCATAACATTTTGCCTTCTTAGCGAAGTAGTAGGAAAACGACTCTGGATTAAAGTTGTGGGTTTCATTTTACGTTAACTAGCAAACATTTGGAAGCCTGGTTTGTCCACCTGAATTTCAAATGCTTCGTATAAAGAACACAAAATGGCATCCCGAGCCGCGACATAAAAATTATTTTGAGTATGACTACTTAGAGACCTATTGGGTTTTGGACGAGGAGTTTTTCAATAAAAATATCAATTCCAACTGTACAGTCACGCTGCCAGGTCGATATCATGGTTTTGATCGAATTTTTAAGAAGGTTCCCTGTTCTGAATGGCATTTTTACTTATGCCAGAGAATACCAATAAAACGTTCAAAAAGTCTCGCTGCTAAAGTCAATCCGTGGAAAGAAAGTAAGACTAATAATTTATTACGTTTGTGTACCACTTTTTACAAATCGAGATTTTAATTGTTCACCAGTGATTTGGAAAGAAGGGCCACAAGAACGATCGTACCCAATTTTACTGGAAATAAATACAACTGTCAATGAAACCATCCCACAAAAAATAAGAATTTCGATCAAACATTTATAAACTAACGAACACATTATAGCAAAATAAATACATAAGGATAAAAGTTTACAAAGTAAAACCGTATTCTTGTTATTTGTTGTTTTTCTAATACACAAAGTGACGTTTTATTTTTTTAATCTGAGAAGTACTTTGAAAAACTCGAATATGTAATAAAATTTTAATTACACATAATTAATTAATCAACATTGATAACCACAAAAAATTACAACAAAATAGGATCAGTTTCACATTACAATCTCTTACGGGATCAGGTATACCACCTAAAGAAGTAACATACTTGATTGAAACTAAACTCTATAATACAATATACATCCATACAAAGCATACAACACGCCTCCATTTCCAATAACCATTTACTAGCTTTTGACATTTCGGAAAATATCTAATCGATTTCTCATCGAGATAAATTTTAGTTTGGCTACAAAATTTGGCATGAGTGTTGCTTTGGTAATGGTTTTGGGTGTAAATTAATAGAAACTAATAAATAGTCATAGTTACACGAACAGTCATAAATATTTAAATCTCAATATGACGCTAAGATACAATAAAATTACAGTAAAGCAGAGCACAAAGCCAGATATTCGTGTGTATATGTAAAAAAAGTTAGGTTATACAAAATTAGGTCAAATTCTTGACCAATGCAATAATAAATCAAGAAGTATATTAGTCTCCGAATCATATTAAATTTTGTTTTTATTGGCGGTTTTAGTGGGAATTGCAAAACACTGCGTATATAATTCAGAGAAAAACACAAGGTCAATTGTATCATTTTGCTCCATGAGAGATCAGCAATGCGTAGAACATTTATTATCGAAACGGCAATAAAAGCATCATCTTGTAAACCACGTTGGTGTTGTATGATCTACATATTCTAATGAACAAATTTTACGTCCAGATTCGCTCATACGAAAGCATCAAATTAAATTTCGGGACAATGGAACTTGCGATTTCCGGTTAATTTTATTGTTGACAACTTCCGATCATTCAACAACTCAATAAAATTTATGAGCTTGCTTAATAGCTTTGTATATCTAGCCTAAATTATTAATGTGTTGATTTTAGTTACATAATAGGTGGGCGCACTATTTTATTGCCCGATTATTATGGTTTTAGAAATTGTATATTCAACTTTGAAAGATGGGTTTAAGAATTATATATTTTATTTTACTGGTTGTTATTTTTACAACAAGTAAGCCATTCGACTTAAAATACAAATTAAAATCATTGAACGAATAGTTTCATAACAATACATAACATTTAAACGTTTGTTTCCTTTGATGAATAGCATATCTTGAGGTATACGGGTATGGTCATTTTTTTGAAATGTACGAAGACGGCGACGCCGGTTGCCAACTGAATGTTTCTGCTAAAATACAGATTGGCATTGTTGCGGATGTTACAGTTACGAACTACCCATACGTGCGAAGATCATTCGTAAAAAGCAGCAAGCAAATTGTTGATGCTGTAAGTGCTGCATACGAGGATACGGAATTTGCAATAACAACCCACGCGAATTATGATTATGTCGCGTGGAACAGACATTCTGATAAGTAAACAACCATTAATCACAAACAAACAACTCCGAGTTCAAGTTTTTAATTTGTCTAATTATTTATGAATTAGAGAAGCATGCTACGTGAGACGACTAAATTTTACTACGAATGCTTCGGCGATTGAGGTAATTGGTAAAGAACTCAGCCCTTTAAATGGAGGACCCTACCGAGAGAATGAGGAAAATGCTTTACCTGCCGCTGCATTCGCAATAAGCGACAACAAACTTGGTTGGATTCGGGAAAATGTCGACAAAGAAGGACGGAATGTTTTTCGGATGATTCTCTTGTTCACTGATGTTTTTAGCAAATTTGACGAGTTGAGAAATCCAGGTAATCGCACAAAGTTTAGAGGAGACGGTACAGATACATGCTCGGGTTCACGTCCAGCAACCAGACAACAAGTCGGTGAAATTCTTAAGAAGCATGAAGTACTGGTCATCGGGGTCTATATGACACTTAAAGACAGCAGGGTCATAGAAGCATATTCACAGTTTTTTTATGAATTTGGAATACCACACTTATACCGGAGCTTTAGTGACCCAGGTGCCAGGCCAGTAGAATATGCTATTGCAGACTTCATTGCAGACGCGGTAAAAACGCACTTCCAGTGTTTCTACGAGGACCCGCCAGCGTACAACACGTTGGGCTTATAGGGAAATGTTTACATTGCTTCAAAATGTTGTGTACAAATTCCAATATTGTAATTGAAACGGTTAATTATTTGAATTAAACTGGACATGCGTTGTTTTCATTTAAAGATCTATACCAAGATCTCGTCCCTCTTACATTTCTGATTACCGTTTTCGTATTAAAGTAAAAACTAGTATATTGTTTCTTTCTTCAACTTTCGAATTTTAAGCTAGCCGACCGTTTTGTTAGTTGATTTGCCAATACTTTCTTTATCGTTAAGAGAATCATAATTTTCATCACCATGTTTTCAAAATATGTATAATTTATTTTTATCTCCTTTGGGCTATCTGCCCATGAAGCATTTCGAAAAATAATATTCATTTCCCGAAAGAATGCATTATATTCTTAGCATGAAATTAGAACATGGGGTAAAATAAGCACATCATTAATATAAAAGGGCAATTTACCACATTAATATCGATTTATAGTTAAACTTAAACTGTTTTATATTTTGCGTATGAGATAAATAAATTATATCAACCGATAAATTACTACAAACATAAATGGCAGTAACAGAAATATATTAACATAAAAAGGACGCTTGCAACTTGCAATATCATAAATGTGTGGCCAACTTCACACCTAACTCGCATATATCTTTCGTGATGTTTTTAAAACTTACTTTTAAGTTCATGAAATGTCGCCACACACAACTCCTATTGTTATTTTCTGCGCTAGTATCGGTTACATAACCAAAAAGCTTCATGATGGAGAAATCTGAAACCTAAATTACAAAACTGTTCATTAATATTGCAATGACGATCTTAAAAATAATCGACCATAGGGTTTTCCCTTCAAAGAAATTGACTTTGAACTTTAATATTTTATATTGGTAAAATAAGGTATAAATCAAGAAATATCAAAACCCCTAACCAGAAATTTAACCTACAATTATTGGTCCCTGGAAAACGAATCATTTTTTATTTAAAATCTTGTAGGAGCGTCCCTGAGGACGATTATTATGAATCAATAGCCCCTGTGATCCGTTATTCAGGGAAAGTTGATTTTTACAATACTTTTACACGATAATTCATCTCTTTTAAGTGCTTTACAAGGCTTTTGACGGACATGGCCTAAAATCCAGACTTGCACGCACACATTACATTGCATTTATGCGTATATATTTTATTTTCTAGTCTATCTACTTTGAAACCAAGTAAACTGACTTCAACAACTCCATGTCAAACATCAGACAATTATACAAATATAATTGAACCGTTCTCCATTTTTTAAATCTGATCATGGAGCCAATGTTTTCAGGTGTTTCACTTGTTTGACAAGGAATGTGATCAATATTTGTTTTGGGATAGTCGCACCAAATGTTAGACAACCAAGTGACAAACTTGAGTTCCACTGTTAATCTAAATCAATTGATGTATAGATTGTCATGGTCAAAACCGTTCATTGAAAACATGATACAGCAGCATATTATATTTACTCTGATTGAGCTTGAATTTCTGTACGCACAGTAGTCACAATATTCATCATTGTTGTTCAAACTTTGTCGAAATAAGCTTCAAAGTAGAAAGGCTTAATTCTCTTGTTGCAGTTAAGACATGCACGCATTTATGCAATGTAATGTGTGTGCATGTCTGGATTTTAGGCCATGTCTGTCCACAAGTGTGTAAAGCACTTAGAAGAGATGAATTGTCGTGTAAATTATTGTAAAAAATCAACTTTCCCCGAATAACGGATCACAAGGGCTATTGATTCATAATAATCGTCCTCAGGGACGCTCCTACAAAATTTTAAATCAAAAATGATTCGTTTTTCAGGGACTGAAAATATATTCCCTTTTTATAATAAGACACTACTAAAGGTCTACCCAAAATAGTCCAGTCAGCGGAATTTTTGTTTCCATATACAAAAGTTTCCTTTTCTAGCTTTCTCAATCATAGGTCTAAATCATAAAATATGGCTATTTTTATTCAAAATTAACAACATTGTCACGTAAATAGAATATCGACACACGTATTTTATCTGCGGAAGGCAATTTAGTCCCATCAAAACATTAAGTTTGGGTTTAAGTGTGCATGTAATATAATGGTTATAACCAGGATATGTCTTGTAACATGCCTTTAGGAAGTTGTGCGTTTAACTGCTTCCACGACAAACATTATATATATTATGCATTGGTCAATTTTATGAACAACTTTCCGAAGGTATGGCGGAAGATATATCATGGTTAAGATAACCAAACATTAATGTGTCTATGTAACATCCTACGTGGTTTACGCAGTAAATTTAATCACCACGTATTATCAATACTTTGACTAAAACAATGAGAAAACAAACCAGATAACTTTATCTTTATGGTAGTTCATTTTTATATCACGCAACATTATTTTTAATAGTAAGCTAGATTCTTTTGTCAGACACACCATATTCATATACGTTAACATTAACAAATCAGATGGCGAGGATAATACTTATTTTTTCAATATTTGTTGCACTGTTGAGTGTGCAAAGTTGCGATTGTTGTAAGTAAAAATTTGCAATTTGTAAGCACAAGTCTCTAATAATATTACCCTAGTATACAATACAATTTTGTTTTATTTTTCTAGTAAAATGCTACAAACAAGTTTGCATGAAAGACGACTCAGGTTGGGAGTGCGACCACAACAGTGACGGAGATGTGAAGGAAGAAGAAGGTGTAAACTTTTGCCAGGAAGGTCAAGTTACTGAAAATGGGAAAGAAACAATGTACATCCGACAACATGGTTATCTAGCGAAAGAAGAAGTTGAGAAATTACGCAGTGGTAAAGAGGCTTGCTGGACTACCAAGATGGAAGCTCCAAATTCACATGTTATTACTTGCGTTTGCGACAAGGACTTATGCAACAACCAGAAGTGGAAGTTACCAGAAGCTACGAAGTCTTGAAAAGATAAGTAGCAAAGCTGATGAACTTAGTAATATTATGGAACATTGAACAATAGTTAAATACGAAAATTCAACTGTACATTTAAAATATAATGAGTGTTACCAGAGTATGTGCCTTCAGCGTTCGTTTAGTTATCAATAAAATCAAAACTTACATAACATAACCATAAAATTTTATAGTAGTATGCATAATAAGTACTAGTGTTTATACCAGATGGAACATGCAATAGGAATATCGTATTTTTTTAATGGAAAAAAACAAGTGGAAATCAATAACGTTTTGTTCTATTGTCATTGTATTTAGTGTGTATGATTAAAATAAATTTATGTGGTAAATACACGAGTCACATGTATTTCATTATGAAGATGTAATACATGTGATGATGAAAAGTCGAAAATATACATTGCATTACATAAATATGTGAATAGCCCTAAATCATTCATAAAATTGTCTAGTTTTTAACCTTTCATAGTCGCAGCCAACTTAAAATTTGCAATTTTATAGACAATCTTAATATCACTGCAAATGTGAATGTTACGAATAGAGTAAAAATGTTGAACTGTTGCTACACAATATTTAGAGTCCAAATTGATAAATACATAAATAAATAACAGAAAAAGATATTTAGTCCCTAAGAAAGATATTTCACAGACTTCTTTGTGAAGAAAAATGTGAAAATAAGTTTTTTTATGCTTGATAAAAGGTACTGTGTAAAATGCAGCCAACTTTCAGATGATTTAAGTATTAAGTTTATTTGAGCATTTTTTAATTGCGGCTCAGGAATACTCCAACAATGCCAGCTTCAAATGACACTTGTGAGTAAGATCAAATTAAATGTTTTGCTGGTCTGTAAGCTGTTTTTTTTGTTTTAGTAGATAATTTAATTTCTTATATTCTGGCATGTATTATTGATGTACAAATTGATCGAGCTTAAGACGACTGCCATAACTCTGGTTTTATATCAGCTGGTGTTTGACCCATTTTATTTTGACATGCATATCAGCACCAAGTTCAATAAGACATTCTATGTCTTTCCTCTTATCGCACAAATGCAGTGCAGTATTTCCCTCGTTGTCAATATCGTTTACTTTAAGTCCTTTCTCAATCAAAAGCTCTACTTCTTTCTTCCATGCTTTTAGTTTACCACAGTGAGCATATAAATGGAGGGCAGTATGACCCCTGATATTTTTAGCTTCCACATTCGCTCCATTTTCTACTAAAATCGGCACTACCGATCCCGGTCCATGTGCACGTACTGCTTTATGTAGTGGGGTATCATTCTCATTATCGCAAGAGCTGGGATCCAACTTTAATGACATCAAGTATTTTACCATTTTTACATTTCTCCAAGATAAAGCCGCATGCAGCAAGTTTCTATTATTTGCTCCTCTCGCATTACAGTCAAATCCAAATTTTACGAGTGTCTGTAAATTGTCCAGTTTATGTCCTTCAGCTGCATGAAATAATAAATTTTCCCCATTCTTCTCAATATTTATACCAGGTATGTTCAGGAGCAGTTTCACGGTTTCTGGCAACAGTGTTGTTTCCCGAAAAATGTCTGGTAATGAGTTTGGACATTCCCCATTCTTCTGAAATATATGT
Organism: Entomobrya nivalis; assembly: GCA_034695485.1. Taxonomy (NCBI): domain Eukaryota; kingdom Metazoa; phylum Arthropoda; class Collembola; order Entomobryomorpha; family Entomobryidae; genus Entomobrya; species Entomobrya nivalis. The sequence continues at coordinate 15,105 of JAQFZH010000739.1, read as the reverse complement.
TCAGCTTTACATTCATTCAAAAGAAATTCAACTAGTTGGTGTATATCCATGGGAGACATATAATGACCAGCTTTTTGGGCACAATTGTAATTATCACCAACCCTATTCACACCAGTTAGTTTTGCTCCGGATTTAATCAAGGTTTTAATTAATTGCAGATGTATATCAGAACAAAACAAAATATACGGATTTTCATCTATCAAACTGGGATCCTTGTTCAGTAGCAATTGCAGCACATTTTCTCTTCCGCAAATATTCGGCTCGCCATAGCTCTGCGAAACACATTCTTTTAAAACATCTTGACCTCTAATGGGAACTCTATCTTCAAAATATTCCACCGCTTCATAATTTGCACATTGCACCGCCGTCTTCAAGAATATGTTCGGTTCATCACTCATGGCAATTAGTGTCACGTCCAGGCCAAGCACTTCCGTAAAAAGTTGAATGCAGCTATGAAACATCGGACCTGTTGGCCCTGTCATACACGTTAATAGCAGTTGATAACTATGCCGATATGGCAAACATTTTTGGATCAATAGACTGTCGAGTTTCATCAAGGCTTCTTTGAAAATGGAGAAAATGTTATACAAATTTCCTTGGCAGAATGCACACAGTGTTGCTGTGCATTCTGGTCTTGGCAACATGGTAAAAAATGTAGCAAGTAGAACTTTAACATTTTCAGAAATATTATCCTGGTCTAACATCGAGTCCATAAAATACGTTATCACATAATTCTTGAGAATATAGTTAGGCGTATATTTAGAAGTTTTATTGTGCTTCAGGCTACACTTTACTGTCTGTATAGCAGGTGGAATAAATGATTTGAATATTGATGCTACATCACATAATTGGCTTTGCAGTAAACATTTGGTGAAATATTCCGCAACCAAATACTCTGCAAATGTCCGATGTATAAATTCCATTGTTGATTGTGATTGTTGCTGAACGAGTCCCATTCTTAGGACGTCCACCGACTGTAGCAAATGTATAACACAGTTAAATTGCTTATCTTCATGAAAACGTTTCTCCGGTAAAATTAGCTTTAGTGCATGAAAAATATGAACTAATTTTGCTTCTTCGAATCCTATTAGGTTATTTCCATCAAGGTTGATTCTCAGTTCAATAAACTTCTCAAACATTTTTGATATTGTCATTGGGACAACAACAAATGTTTTTCTGGACCAGTGTGTTTCAACCTTGTTGGCATATAACTCCGCAATCAGCAGACAAAGCAACGGAATACCAGTGATTTCTTTGTCGGTTGTTAAAAGTGATTTGTTTACAGCTTCCAGACAATTTGTGGCATAAATTTTAATTGACTTCTTTTCAATGTTGGGCATTTTCTGCGACCAAAACTTGACCATAAAATCAACTTGATTTTGCTGGTTAAAAGGCATGATATCGTAAGCTAGCACTCGAAGTCTCTCTTCTAGTTCTTGTCTCATGTGAGTCCTTGATGTTATATAAATTTGGACTTCCGAGGGTTCGGTTATGAGGGACATGAACACCTGCTCCATCCAGTTAAGCTTGTTTTCAGGGATTTCATCAAAGCCATCAAAAAATACTTCCAGACGAACTTGTTTAGCGTTTAGCAATTTAAGTAACAGGTTTGCACTTTGATCGGAATTCGAAATGTATCTTAGTACATTTAAAAGAGACCCTTCGATGTCCCTTTCAGTATGGGGGCAAGATGGAGAAAACTCTGTGGTGAATATGGTCAGTGGTATGAATGCAATTATTCTTCCTGCACATGCATCTGTCATAAGACTGGCGATGTTGGCGAGTAAGAACGTTTTGCCCATGCCAGGTGTATCACAAATGCATACACTGGAAGCTTTAGAATCGTCAGAAAGTTGCTGTTGAACAAATTCATCTTCAGAAACGGAAATGCGAGAATTTTCTGATAAAATTTTTCTCAGGGTATCAGATACTGCAGATGTGTCTTCTAAAATAAATATTTCCTGACTGTCATCATATCTTATCAGATGAATGGGTGCTATTGCCAATTGCTTCAATTCGATCCAGTCTTCATTTTCCTCCAAGTAAATGAAGCGACTCGTTATTTTGGTAAGTTGGGAAGCTGAGTTGGCGGTGAAATGTGGTTTGGCAATATGAGTTATCTGGTATCGTGCTATACTGTTCTTGAAAACAAACACATCCTCACATTTTTCTTGGAAGATTGACTTATCCAGCTTCACTCGATTGGATAGACATCTGGAAACGTAAAACGGTGGTTTGGGTGGAATAGTATTTTTTGCTAAGACAAACGTTTTTTCTTTTATGACAAACGAGTCGTTAAACTCAACTTCAGAAATAGTTTCACGAAAAATAGTCTCCAATATTTTCTTGTTGGCTGTGAGGAAGAACTCTTGTAGCTTGAAAACTTTTCCATTTACTTCAATTTGCGCATCAGGATATCCATCCAATGCTGTTGAGATACCCAAATATGATGACGGCTTGCTAAAAGTTTCAGTCGGGTCTCTGACCAGTAGTCTGGCAGCTCCACTTTGATTGCATTCTGTAAGTGCCTTGTAGAGTACAGAATAGGCACCTTTTCTTGTCCGTAACGTGTCATAATAGAGTCGACAAGCTTCCAATTCCCCATCTTGCCTTTCCACTGCATCCTGAGAAATGAAAATATTTTTTAATGAATTGTGCTGATGTACCAATTCTTACAGAAGTAACAATTCTTAGCCGACTTACCAATTTGTTCACGTCAGCTTGACACAAAATATTTTTCGCCACAAGTTTAGCCTTCACAATGCAATTAAACTGGGTCAGAGTAATTAACTGGTCCAAATTTTTTTTGATATGTTTTTCTTGCCACTCCTCCATTGTCGCTCCAAACTAAAATCAATAACTGATTGAAATAAATTGGTTTCACGTTTCCACTTAAAATCTATCATTAAAGTGAATGTGTACCTTATTAGTACTAACCTTGTGGAAACAACACTAATAACTTAACTGGTCAGACTTAAAAAATACACAATTGAATTATTAATATTCCAATTAGTAGTAAATCAAATCAGTTTAAAAGATTTAACTGTTCAAATTCATCCCATTTTCGACTCAAAATGCGCAGATAAATATTTTGTGTGTACTTGCTGCTGGATTTTGTGTCTGATATGTGATGAAAATAGATAAAAAAATAGAAAATCCAAAATGTGTGTAAGTCTTGTAAAAACCAGACTTGAACCAGATTGGGTTCATAGGTCACTCATTCATCTTTAGTCTGGATTTTTATTCCAATCCATCCATACTGATACAACTTTTCCATAATAATATGTAAGCAGATAAAACACCAAAAAAATTCATTGCTACACTCTGATCGATGTGGTCATATAACCTATTTAATATGAATCATTCGTTGATATGATGTAATTACGACTTGATTTTCATGTCGACTTTGGTGTTGTTGCTGTATTAATATATTTAGTATGTTCACTCTCAGTGCAAGCATACTTACATTTGGTACGATAAACAAAAAAATCTTAGTCAAGTTCGAGTTGTGAAGCACGTTACTTCCATTTGACTTATTGCTGAAATGCAAGCACACTCAATTCAGTATGACTTGAGAAATTGAGGTCATTCTTACAATACGTACCAATAACTGCACGAAGTATAATGTGTTATCTTTATTTAAGAATGTAAGATATTACAGTTGACTAACTCTATGCACTCATCATAATATTTATAAAAGTAAATATACGAATTGTGCATGGCCCATCCGTCTCTGCATCATCATCCTTGCATTACGTTTTAAATATTTATGTATTGTGTGTCATCAAGAGCAATATGAGTCGGTGCATTATTCTTGATTTATTTACAACCCAAATTTTTTTTTGGTTTGTGAGCACTTTTTTAAAGAGATAGCATTTCAATACCAAATCCAAAATTTACATAGATAGTTTATCAACTTGCTTGGTTGAGTTATATTACGTATAAGCGTAAATTAATTCAGTATGCACACCCATCCAAATGGTAATAATAACTTATTTTTGTACTAAAGATTTTAAAATCTAAACTTAGAGACAAATTGACGTCATGATAACACTGTGTTTTCGAGCATATTATAATACATATATGAAAAAGAGCATTAAGTTTATCACAAAGTGTGCCTTAAAATCTTGGATGGTTTCTCATTAATATTATCCTGGGAAAAAAATTGCAAAAAGTGAGATAAAGTTTATAAAGCACAAGATAATCTAAAATTACGTACAGGAAAAAGACAATTGAATTTTAAATGTATTTTTTAAACTTGTGCAAAAATTATATTGAGTTTTACACATTTTTAGTTAATATGATGGATCATTTTATTTAATGCACTATGTATTTAATAAAGAAGTTACTAAATGACAACAGCAACATTTCATTTATGTAAGTATACAATACCATGATTGGTATCCTCGTCAATGTGAACAGGTGCTCAGTACTTGTTACATATGAACTTTCAGTTTACCATTCAATAATATCGTTTGATATCACCATTGCCTGCGCTACTACCTTACAAAAATATTGCGTACCTTCACACAATAAGATGTATGCTCCATTGGTAAGGGTACTTAAGGTGAACCACGATACCCATCCTTAAGTTCATTCGATACATTCACCTGTATTTCTCACCTGTTTTATAAAAACTGCGAGGATACCTAAGTATAATACATTACAAGTCAGGTAGACACAATGTCAACAAATGACAGGTGTGTGTGTGTATTCGTTTGCATTTAGTGCACGAGTTATTTAATAAAAAACTAATTGTGATACACAATAAAAAGTCATTAGTCGTCTAAATGCTAAATTAAAAAATTCTGTTTACATCAATTAATTTTGAAACATGTCAAAAATAAGAGAGCTGCTTATCTACAAAGTAATACAAAGCGTTTTCTGGTAGGGTTGTTAATCGAAAACTTAAATTCAGTTCAGAAAAAAATTATTAAACTTAAAATATTAAAGACAATTTCGAAGTTTTTATACAAACTAATTAGATTTGTGGTTTCTCAAGCATACTTTATCCCCAACTATTGATATTATAATTGGATTGAACTCCTTGAATTGGAGGTTCGATCGAGTTCAGTGACAGCACACTTTAATAACATGTTGTTCGCATAAGTTTGCAGTTGTAATTCATGAAGTGATTAAACAGGCATAGTGCCGCTATACCGGTTTATTTACAATCTCAGCTGAACCTGAAAATAGCTTAAAAAGTCAACTGGATTGGTGAATAAATGGATAAAATGGCATCCCACAGTAATTTTTCTTCTAGCCCCGCAAAAGCTGTCCTAAAAACTAGTAACCAAGTTGTATGTTCACATTGTTCCAAGCCTTTTGGCAATAAATACAAACTGAAAGTTCACATTATAAATGTTCATGAACCGGAGAAACATTCTTTTAAGTGTTACTTTTGTACAAAAACTTTAACTGCCAATTGTAAGTTGAGTTCTCATATGAAAATTGTACATCCAAATATTCGTTACAAGTGTGAAAAATGTGGCCTCTTATATAACGGGAACCACAAACTCAAAGCTCACGTAAAGTGTCCAAAATCAACTGAAAAACCATTTGCATGTATGCAATGTCGAACAAAGTATAGAACAAGATATAGTTTAAAATGTCACGTGCGTCGAATTCATGAAAAGCCTGAGAAGACTCATAAGTGCAAAGTGTGTTCAAAAGCCTTTTTGTTGGCTGCGGAGTTAAAGCTGCATGTCCAAACTCATGCTAGAAAAATCCGAAGGCCTTTCAAATGCCATATTTGTCAAAAGTGTTTTACAACTGGCTCAGGTCGAAGTTTTCACACAAGGGCTTTCCATAATCCGAATCCAGAGAAATATGTTTGCGTGTTTTGCGAAAAGTTGTGCAGTTTTAAGGGAAACTTAAATGATCATATTTTAAGACATATAGAAGAAAAACCTTACACCTGTGAAATCTGTTTAAATGAGTTCTGCTGTACTTCCAGCAGGGCAAGTCATATGATATCGCATACGGGAGAAAAGCCTTTTAACTGTAACGACTGTGGTCAGAGATTTAGTACTTTGGGAAAGTTGAAGGCGCATCGTATTTCAAAACATGGAGATCAAGGTGGACATGGATGTGTGTTTTGTGGCGAAACTTTTAGCGATAAATTCGAATTTTTTAAGCATATTTTACGTAAAATTAACGAACGGCCGTATTTTTGTAATAGTTGCGATAAAATGTTTGTATCAAGTTCTCTTTTAAAGGAGCATATGTTTACACACGGAAAACGGAAATATCCCTGCAACTCGTGCAATTTGATGTTTGTGAGCCCAATGTATGTCAGAAAGCATAAGAAGAGGAATTTTTGCTATTAAAACCACAGAGGATAGCTTTTAGCGAAATAATTCCAAAGTTGTGCTTATATATACTAATGAAATGCTACAGCAGTATTGCAGAAATAACTAAGCAGTACACGATTTATCCTAACTTTATAGCCTGAAGCGATAGGTTATTACGTAAGCTAGCTAATTGTGCTGCTCAATTGTGAGCATTGTGTTGTTTCGCATAAAGTTTTTTGTCTATATTGTCAGCAATTTTGGCAGATTACTTTTACTTATTGGTTTATCTGTGGCTAGCTATTGTGAAATTTTATCGTCGGGTAATTGTTAACTCCATGAAAGTTGTAAACCTGTTGGGGATTTATTATAATGCGGTTTGTGTTTTCAGTCTTATAATATACAGTCGTGAAGATGATGCACTGTAATGTAATTTGTGACATATTCAAGCTTCACACATGTCATAAAATGTTGTACATAAATATTATGAATATGGGAAACTACTTTTCATTAAATGGCAACTTAAAGTAAATCATTGAACCCTCTAATTTATCAATGTTTCATTTAATGTACGTACCTTGGTAAGACTTGGTAATCACTGAAAATCGATGAATTGGTGTTTTGCCAAAGCGATATATAAATTTAGTATTGGAGTTGCTAATTATTTGAGATAATAAATGTATAAGTGATTTTAAAATATAGTAATGATTTGCTAAAGAGAATAAATATAATGTATAATTTAATATAAGTGAAATATGCTCATTTTAAACAAGCTGTTTACTAATAAATACAAAAATTATTTTGGCAAAAAATAAAATAATGAGTATTTTTTGTAAATATAATATGCCTATTGGAGAAAAAAATCTAAACTTCATGGTAATAATTCAATTTGTATGTGAACCAGCATGTTGTAAATAAATCTTGACAAATTATTTTTAAAATAAATGATCCGTTTATATGCAGAAATATCCAGATCTAGATCTTAAATGTAGCTTGACAGATAATTATTTGATTTGTAAAGAAAGTTGTAATTCAGCAAGACAAAAAATGACATATATTTTTCAGTCCTTTGGATTGAGAAAACAAAGATATTTTTGAATCCATTTACATGTTCTTGATTATGCGTTGGTGGTGCTGTGGTGGCCATAAGTAAGTGTAGCAAAAAGGTCCTTATGTTCTGCAGGACGTGAAAGTTTGCTCTGGGATTTATTTGTGCAACTATGAGTAACTGACTAAATAAATTAGTAAAACCAATAATTAGTATCAAATAAAATACTTGGGTTTGAATTACGCCTTTCTTAATTGTATTCATCAATCGGTTTTATTCTGACAAGAAAGGAAAAAAATTGAAAACATTATCAAAACAAAATAAAATTCGGGTCACGGTGACTTTTTAATGCGACTTAGTAGTCGAGATTCAAGGTTTCGTCTATCATGCTATTTTTACAAGCATGCAATTTAATAAACCAACATGTTGGTACTTTCATAGAGATTATGTATTAAGTATAAAACTATTTACATCGTTGTTTAACGTTTTTAAATCAGAAAACTAACTAACATTTTTTAAATCGCGTTAAAAACAATATTTAAAAAATTAAAATGACCTGATTTAAAACGAAGTGCTGAAAAAAATTGCAGTGCAGAAAGAAGTGCACTGGTGTGTAATTCTGATTATAATTTTTAGTAACAAAAGAGTGAGGAGTACACTAAACACTGCTGCTGGTTAACCCATCCATCATGTTCACCGCAACATCCCAAATTTACCCAGATATAACCACCACCACCTCCAATTCCAGCTCAGGTGTTGCAATTCCTTTGAACTACGCTCCCAAAAATTACTCCATCGACATCCACTATTTGGTAATTTTGTGTGACACAGTGGGAGTCCGAACTAAATTTTGGGCAAGCGTCGTAACACTTTTAATATTAACTTGGAGGCATCCATTTCGGAGTTTATTTTGGGAAGGAGGGTGAGGATTGCGGTGGATAATTATCCACTGCTTAATCGTTTGGGGAAGAGAAGGAAATTTGGAGAGGCAAGAGAATAGTGTTGGTGGAGTGGGATGAATTAGAAATATATAATAGGATTAGTTGTGATGTCTGAAGATGTGGTTAGGAGGGATATTTTTTATTTGTTTTGAGTTGCTCAAAAAGGAGATGGAGGAGGGCTGCATTAGTATGCAAATCATGTTTAATGTTGAATATTTTTATTAAGTCTGATTAGCGTAGTTATGTTTTATTTAATTGTATTAGCTTTTTTGTTTAATTAATGTTTTATTTATTTTTAATTATTTGTTGTTATTAAATTTGAATAATTTTTAATTTGATTTCTACTACATTTTAACACGTTGACATTTAATTTTAATACTTTATCAAATTTGGATGAGATTATCAAGCTTTCCACTATCATTTACTGTCCTTTTACATTTTTCCATCAAATAAACACTAGCGAACCATTTGTAGCAAAAATGTGATTCGTAATTATGTTTTTTTATGGATATGCAGAGATAACTGTTTCATTAAAATAAAATAAAGATGGATTTTTAAGCATCCCATGACTGCTCATAAAACACTACACTGCTTAACAAATTCCGGATTCATTAACTTATTTATTTATTCTCATTTAAATTTATAAACACAAACTGTTCGATTACTTTGATTATGTAAACATTTAGTTGGTTCTTTCTTAAGTGCATACAAATTTCACCTCCATTAACGTTATTACTTCGAATTTTTAAAAATCTGAATTATGTACTAACCATAACATCTTGATTAGCAAACTTCAATTGATCAAAAAAACAACAGGATCAGATGATAAATTTAATTGGAAAAAGTCATGGATCTATTACAGAAAACAGTCAATATCAACACCAAAATGTATTCATTTTCTATAAATTACTAGTACATGCAAATTTAAAGTAGTAAACAACGAATGCCAAACATGCTACTTTCTAGTTCTTTAACATTTTAAAATACCATTAGTATCTCACACAACTAACAAACGTGTTATCTCTTTCATTAATTAAAAAATACTATGAATTAATGATGCGTAACTTAATTTTGGCCCAATTTTAAGTTCACAAAATTAAGTTCACTATTTCAGGTTCCAATGAAGCCGTTTTATATATTGCTACTGGGCTTGTTGATAAACAATTGTTTTGTTTTTTCAGTCCTTAAGTTGATTTTTATGGAACCTCAATATGTGCCTTTTAAGTCCACTACACGTCTTGAAAACGCCTCCACATATTTCACACTTGTACTTTCCAGGTTGGTGTGTTGTCCCCAGATGTATTCTCAAAGAGTTCATTGTTGCGAAATCTTTGTGGCAGATGCTGCAGGAATGTGGCCTTTCACCAATTTCTCCTACAATGTGGTCCAAAAGATGGGATCTTGCAGTAAATCCTTTTCCACAAAATACACAAACGTGTGGCAACGTTTCCCAGTGTAACCGATCGTGTAGATTCTGATTAGACTTGCACGAAAAATATTTCCCACATTTATTGCATTTGTAAGGCAGTTCTTTCGTATGGGATCTCATGTGCATTGATTTTTCAGCCGGAGTAGTAAACTCTTTACTGCATAATTCACACATAAACCACTTTTCTTGATTGTGACGTAAAATATGATCCTGTAAATTTTTGCTTCCGATGAATATTTTGTCACAGAAAATACATGACATTCTCTCGTGATTACCATGAATAGTTTTAATATGGTATGTGAGAGCACCCTTTTTATAAAATTGATTTCCACATATGTGACATTGGAAACGTTCCCTTATTGCAGAATGCGTCAGTAAATGAGCTTCTTTTTGTGTTTTTACACGGAACGCTCGAAAGCAGACTTCACATTTATGAGGCTTTACTGGGTTATGAGTTTTAACATGTGCAGAAAAACAAACTTTTGTTAAAAACGTTTTATAGCATTTTTTGCACTTAAACTTTTTTGGCTCTAAATTGTGGTAAGCATTTAAATGATCCTTCATGTTTGATCTATTAGTGAATGCCTTGTCACAGTGCAAACAAGGGAATGGTTTCACTTTTTTGTGCACAAATTTGACATGTGATTTTAAGTTATCCATTGAATTGAAAACTTTAGTGCAAATTTTGCATGAATATTTTAAGAACATGTGCACTGCTTTAAAATGACGATTTAAATGTTATTTATAACTAAACAACTTTTTGCACTTGCCACATTTTATGCTGCTTTTAGACATGTTGCTGAGAACTTTCTTTTCAATGAATTTTTGCCTCCGGATTGTTATTACTATTAGAGTTCTACTTCACCACACAGTCAGTTCAAAGTACGTAGCAATTATAGAAACTGCGAAATTATGAGTGTAACAAGTATAAACTTTTTAGATCTTATTTTTCCTAATAACAGATATTAATTAACGCATTCTTAACTTCAATTATAAAATATTTATCTTATCCATTTCATTTTCAAAGATATTATTTTGTTATCGTTGGCACATAATGCATCTCGTATTGTAATACATTCGCAGGATATATTTTTGAAGCTGCTTTAAGGTTGGCTTGTTTATTTCACAAGTGAGGTATTTGTGTTTTCTCAGATGATTATATTGTGGAACAATGGCTTTTTGTTTAAAATGTAAGTTTCTAGCATTGAGTATGCAACGTGAATTTTGCTAGAAAGGCGGGTTTGGTACTTTTGCATGTATGTACATGTTACTACCCTAGAAAATCAACATGTTCAACACGTACAACTCTTTGCCTTCTTTATGTCACATATGTAATCTACAGCTACAAGCAGTATAGTGTAGTACAAAGATTACACGTAAATACGAATACAAGATAAACTCGGCACAAATTCAAAAGTGCAAACTTGTCAAAATGCGTATAAAGTTTGATGGTTTATGGACTCTAGCTTCTGTCCTGTAGAATCGCAACCATATTAAGATCAAATACTCTTCAAAGTGAAAGAATTCACATGAAATGGTCCTCCGTAAACACAAGGCAACAAAAAAATTGGCTACTTATATGCACTTAATTATCAAACTATAATTCAGTTCCACTGAAAATGCTCTGAAACAAAATACCTATTCACAAGTACCTTTAGACAAATATCTTTTCATATTGTATAGTTTTAGACAAGTACGAAATGTTAAAAGTTGATGAAACGATTATCTCGAAATTAGGAGAACCGATTCTATTTTTAACCAACTTTGATAAGCCATTTAATGCGTAGCTTGTAAAAGGAACATTGGTTTAAAAGCACAATCATTCCACTTTAAACTACATTACAAACTAGTCAATACTACATAATTTCATTTAAACAGAAAAATTCGTAAATTCTGCAATATTTTGCCCAATGCAAAGTTAAAAGCTATATTTTTGAACTTTAAATTCACTAAACATTTAAATCAGAATTATATATTTGGCTGGATTCTATTTTAGTTTGGCGCATTACATTTTATTCTATACAACTCATTATTAACTTTTATCCATTTACTACGCATTGCAAGCTTGTCTACCTGTACACAGCTACACTACCTCAAATATTGCTCCTTTTTACTGACAATGTCAACTTAATGCATTTAATGCTCATCACAACTCGTCCATTGGAACCAAGTACTTAAAAGTATATTTGTGAGCATTTTAAACAAACCTTCTCATAGCCATGTAAATACACTCCTTTACAATGCATTTTTAAATACAAAAGATTTCAGGAAACTGGAACACCTAATGAATAGACATAATGTGTAGGTACATTTGTTGAATCCCTTTCATTTGGAGTCCTAACAAATGTTATAAAAAGAACTTCATATTTAAGTGCAAGGGCGAAATGGATTGATAACCGATTGTGGAAGTCTTATAAAAACCGCAAAAATATTATTCAAAGCATCACTACTACAAGCACTACCATTGATTCTTTTGGACATAGCAGTCAATATATTTAATAGCTCCTCATACAGTTACTTTTTCTTCAAGTGTTTAACTTTTTTAACTACTCGTAAGTTTGCATTGTGATTCTTTTGATTTTTTCCATTAAGCAAATCTGCGACAGTTAGTCAATTACGACTTTCTCAAAATGAATTTTAAGATTTTGAACGTTCTCGTCGTCCTGGCCCTTTTTGTCGAAAATGACAATCAACTGGTAAACTTTGAACTCTTTATTTAACATCTTATGGACTAACATTTTATTAACATTATGGTGACTTTGTTTAGTATTGAGGTAAAATAATAACACATTGATATTGAATTTTTTACAGGAAAATTGTGGTGTTGTGAGAGCAAGCCTTGCAGATCGTGGAATAACCCATTGCTGTTCGACAATAGGGAATACGAATATGGAAGACATACAGCTGTTCTTTAAAACATTCCGCATTTTTCCAAACATGGAGTTAGGAGCTGGAGTTGGCTGCTATCAGGTAGTTGATGATGTTGAATGCCTACCCGGACATGATATGATCACCTGTGCGAATTCTTTCATGTGGCATTTTTTCGTTTACAACTGTGAATTTGAATTTTGGAAATAAAATCTGGACTTAACTTAAGGCAATTTTTAAACCGTAACTCAGTTCATTCTTAATTAAATACTCTATTACGTTCCAAAGTAATTAAAAACATCCAATAATTTCCTGGATTTTACATGAATCCAACGTATGCTTGTACGCATACATTCATAAATACATACATTATTGTTACATATGTGCATCTTTTTGCCTTTACCTCACAAGTTTAATTTATTTTGGTGTGTAATTTTACCTGGTGGACATTTTTCAATATAGTTCCTAAAATTTCCATTGTTTTTCGTTTTGTTTAACTTTTTCCCTAAATAGTGGTAAGATGATGTACTAAAAGAATTTTAATCGATAAAAAAGCTATACATTTTGGACAATATTGCTACACATTCATAATATTTATTTTTGCCTCAAAATATTATAATTATTTCCATATTCTTGTATAGGAAATCCAATAAATGTTACTACATGCGCAGGGAACCCAAATACATCTCAAAAGTAGTTTCATGTCAGCTTTACATATGTATACATATAAAGGGTCCTTTGTTGAGTTCGGATGCTTGCTCTTTCGGTGATTGTAAAACGCAGCTCTTCCAGCATACCTAGCCCCACATTTTTGTCACTTACAAGGCTTCGCTTTTGACACATTTTTGTTCCTTCGAAAAGGAAAAAGCAAACATTTAAATAGCACAATTTATAAGTTTGTTTTCCCATTTCAATTAAAATAAAATAAAATTTAATAATTTTTCTCAAGTTTCTTTTACATAACAAAAAATCTAAGTTTGCAGTCTTCAAAAATTAGATATGTATAAACCATATACTATTCAGAACATGTAGGATTTTTTCAGGTAATGACTACATAAAAATACACAAAAAAGTAAATGTCCTTAATAATGTTCATGTAGGTTTACATTGGAACTATAAGAAATGTGTTAAGTTTATAACAATCACTGCCTTGAAGAAAATCTTAATCCAAAAATCCCCAAAATTTATTTACTTCTTCAAAATTAATAATCCTTTCTCAATACATTGAAGCAAACATTCTTTTCTCGCAGCATTTTCCCAGTTATGCTTAAAAAGGGTAATATTTCACATACAATGCATTTCAGCACGTACTCTTCCAATGCTTATGTTTGTAGATTTTTGGTAAGCTTAATCAAATGGATATGTATTCATGTACATCAGTATTGGAAACGGCTTGTTAGTTGTATGTACACCACAGATAGGAACTTTACACACAAATCGTTCAAGCTTTTAGTGGACCAGCAATAAGTGAAGTAAAAATAAGTACCTGTAGTTGGTCCACATTTATTCGTGAGTTCATGCGACGTGCATTTTAAATAATGTAAATATATATACAAGCTGATTGTGCTTCTATGTTATTTTCGTATAGTAGTACCTATGTAGAAGGTGCTATTGTATATTTTCACACGATTCCAGTATATTAGGAATGTATTATTTTAGGCATTTGCTGACAGTCTTCAAATTTCTGAAGTTCTTCGTTTCCAGGAAAAATATTTCAATCATTTAGTTAGAGTAAAGTGTTCGGTGTGGTAACAAGTATATTTAACAACTAATTTGTTCCTGTGTTAGGTCTGAAGTTCTGTTACTAAAAATTCACACAATGGGTGGACACAAACGAAAGCTAGAAACCAGTTGTAAACTTGCTTCAAAAAGAAGTAGAAATACTGCATTTCAAGAAAATTCAGATTCAGGAATACCTTATCAAAGTACACTTGAAGATGAAATATTTCACTTAACAAATAACGCCACATTTTTCCCCGATTTGGTAAGTAAATGTGTTCCATTTTAACTATCTTAAAAACTATTATCAGGGGATAAATATGATAATATGTGTTATAATTTTAATATTTGAAACTATTAGGTTTGGGAACTTGTCGCTAACAAAATTGAGACTCACGCTGACATCGAGAACTTTTCAAACTCGGGTCACTATTTCAAACATCTGCTTAGACAGAAAAGAGAAACGGAAGTGGTACTTCCAAAAGTGTTTGAAATTCTGTCAAAAAAATATGCCAAATCTAAGTGTACGTCTTACAAAGAAACCAACCGGCAATGCATTACATGGACTCGGCCAAACCGTAAACGACCAAGTCGAATGACTGGACTTTGGAAGTGTCGTCAGTGTCGTCTTGTGTGCAAATCATGGAACAAGGCTATCGAAGATCTTCATCAGCAACATACTCAGGCTCATTTTGTGAAAAGTAAGCGTTTTTGGACACCAGTAGCTCAACGGAACTATTTAGCAGAATATGCTATATTTGAATTTGTTACGTGGAAGGCCAACTTTTTAAAAGACAATCAATTCCATTA
>JAQFZH010000738.1:0-27862 GCA_034695485.1 Entomobrya nivalis | reverse complement strand
GTGTCTGTGTGCCAAGTTTGGTGTCAATCGGTCGAGTAGTTTTTGAGAAATCGTGTTCACAGACAGACAGACACACAGACAGGATATCGAAATCATTAACTACCTAGCTCCGCATCGGTAGTTAATAAACAATATCCCACAGCTGATGTATTACCCTCATTAGGTTTAAAATTATTACAATCGTTTGTTTTATTATTCGAACAAACAATTGTCGGCTCAATGTGCTAATTATTCTGATGCTACATATTGGGTTAACTAATATTTTACACAGTGACAGTAAAGATTTATAACTCAAAAAAATTTAATGTTTGCTTATTTGTGTACTATCAGTGTTGTATAATTGTTCAATGGGAAAACATCCTTATTTTTTACCCATTAAAACGATTATTTAAAATTCATTGTATTAATTGCTTGCACAAATATTTGATTTTAACATCAAACAACCTGATAATTATTATTACACGTGTAGTTCCAGAAAAAAATCCTTTTATACCTGTCATAAACGTAAACATTCATAAGCCATCGTTTACAATACTTTATTTGGTGAACTTTTTCTCACGTTTTATTTTTTTAAACGTACAGCCTGTTCTGTTTTTAGTACAAGCATAAAAGCATTTGAGCCATACTTTGTGCATCCTAACTTTCAGTTTCATTCTTTACGTTCATTGAGCAGCAGCAGGATAAATTTTCTAAAACATCGTATAAAAATGTCCGAGTTCAGGAACGAATTGCTACAAGACATCAGCACAATTTTGGACGACTTTTTTTCCGAGTCTGACTATTCAGCAGAGTTAGCAGAAAGTATTAAAAAGATGATTTTTTACATGATTCCCAAATGGAATAACAGGTCTGACATGGCAACGTAAGAACCACAAATTTAATAACATTTTCTATAATTAAAATCTTATGGAAATTTAATCTATAATTAAATATGTTTATTTTTTCAAACAGAGCCTTTGTCATGGGAAAATGTTGCAAAATTATGAAACCCAATATCTCAGATGAAGAACTGGAAATGGCTCGTTGGCTTGGTTGTATTTGTCAGATGGTAAATATTTTACATAATCAACAAAAAATATTTAAGGTGACTTATTGTTTTCAATATTTTTTAGCTACAGACATATTACATAGCGCTAGATGACTACCTTGACGACAGTGATCAGCGGTATGGCCAGCTCACTTGGTCAAAGCTACAAGGTCACTCAAAATCTGTTGTGGTTCCGGATATTTCCATTTTGCGTGCCGTAGCATTTTTTACATTACGAAAGCGGTTTTCTCATTTACCTTCAATTTATCACCAAGCTCTGCATTTGTTTATAGAGTGTGACATTTCATCAGTGAAAGGGATTTGTTTGGAAAAACATCATTTGATACAAAACGTCAAAGACGGGAAAATTAGCTTGGAATCTTTAAACATTCAAACATTCGAAAAAATGTTTTGTTTACAGAGCCCCGTCTTTATATATTTGATACTTTCTTTGTCAATGACAATAACTGGATATAAAGTGGACGAACATCGGGATTTGTTCAAGTACCTAGAAGCCATTTGCGACAATTACACAGTTCTCCTAAAGCTTGCTGATGACTACAATGAAATTTTCTGTCCATCTGATGATTTTGAGAGTTCAGAGGACGATATTCGAAAGGGTCAGTTTACATGGTTATTTTTAAAGGCAAAGGAAAGCTGCAAATCGGATGATGAAATCAAAGATCTTTTGAATAACTACGGCGTGGATAGTGACGACTCGGTCATCTATTTTAAGAAATTGTTGGAGAAAATTGATATTCACAATTTGTACAAGAAATATCAGGAGGTATTAACTCAAAATGTTTTGAATGAAATGAATAAGGATTTCGGTAAAGCTGAAAAGGTCAAAGAAATGTTTAAATGGACTTTTGAGTTTTTCAAGAGACTATATGAATGAATAAAAAATTATTATTGGAGGGTTTTCATTGAAATTTAACAACTTATTGAAATAAAATATCTATTTTTTCCCTTTTGAATTAGTTTGATTTGTTGTATATACGTATGTTTTAGTCAGTACTCGTTGCCGTATTTTAAATTGTTAATCAAGATAGATTTAACACAAGTTTGGAAACATTCTTACGTATTTGTCCTGTTTTTATATAAGAAAAATTTAAGTTTAACAGCCTATTCTGTAAATTGTTCTTGATTTTATTCCACACATCTTTGTAATCTATTTCTTTTGATTTAAAAAATATGTCAAATAATTAAGCGTTTCTGATTTCTTATAACGGTCAATATCAACGGCGAAATACAATTTTTACATTATCTTTATAAATTTAATACAATGACAAAATTTCAACTGCATAACATTTTCCATCAAAATAATCGTAAAATCGTTGGACAGAAATATTAAAAGAAAATCAAAATTAACTCAATGAGAAATTCTAGTTACAAAACACCTAGACAAAATTATCGAAAGCTGCAACAAACCCATTTAAATCTGCATCCCTCAATTTACTAATTTGTATTCCGATCAAATCAGCCAATTCTTGGCATTTATTTTCAGGCAAAGCAGTGCCCTTGGAGATAACACATACTTGTAGTGACCTTTTGTAGCTGAAGATCAAAAAAGTTACTCCTGAAAAAATAAAAAATAACATCATACACAAATACTCTACTATCATATAGATTTTCATATGTAATTAAATATAAATTACCTATTGAACATTTTGCCGGAACGACACTCATGCTTATACCAGTACACGGATGACCCTCAATACTGAATTCGACATCATTCCCTGCTACATTCGAGATAGCTTTAACAAATGTACTGAACAAAGGTAGCTTGGATCGTACCGGTCTTGGTAAAGCTGCCGCAAATCTTAACAGAACCCTCGAGCACAAGCCTTCCAAATCATTGTCCCTTAATTCGATGTATGACCTGTGCACATCCTGTAGCACATTTTCATATTTTCTCTCAAAGTTAGACAATATTAGTGTTCCTGTGTCAAAATGATTTGTGAGATAGTTTGGATGTCTTGGTTTAGGTAATATAAACAAAAACGTCATATCTTTCCAATAAAACTTATCTTGTCGCAATGATATTTTAATCGATTCGGCAATCGAAGTCAAAATAATCCCCGAGGTTGAAACTTGATTATTGGATTTGGCTGAAATTTCCTTTATATAAGCCATTGGAATAATGCTTGAATGGCGTACAATCATATGTGAATCGTCATACTTATAATTGTGCACACGCCAGGGATGTTGACTGGTCGACCATTTCACTAAAAATGTTTTAATGGTTAGATTAATCAGTGCTGGGTAAAACATTATGGTTGTGGTGAGCAAGCTGTTGATTCTAGAATAAATGGTTTCATTTTTCAAGACTGTTTTTGAAGGAGATGCAGTTTTGATTCGTGATCCGCCGAGACCTTCAACAAGTAACTTAACCATGGATTTTCCATCACCCAAGCAGTGATGGATTCGGAAAGCTAGCAGCGTTTTATATGAGTTTGTCTAGAAATAATTGCAATTACACTCAGATTACATTTATTGTATGAAAGTTTAAATTTTACTGAAGTTTTAGTAAAATATTACCGTGTTATGTGATTCCTTTATGTTAGTTATAAGTGTAAGATCCCATGGGCTTCTACATTGAGGAAACGGACAGTTTAAAAGTTTCTGGTGTATTTTGCTCAATGTCTCAATATTGTAGTCAGCTTCAACAACCAATCTATTGTACTCAATTACCTCCAAATGGTTGTCCACCTTAAAATGCTTGTCGTTCTTCCAAAACCAATATCCCAACACATTTGCAGGATATTGCTGTAATTTTTGGAAACGATAAAATTGCTTTGTTTCTTCGTCTTTTAAGTTTAATGTTTTGTCCAACGCAGATTTAACATTTTCTAAGGACAAATGACCCTGTATTTCCAGAAGAGCGAGTATTGACCAAGTGGGTTTCTTGTTTAAAAGGTCGTCTGCCTTTATTGTGTCCCAACTGTTTAATATACTGCCAAAACGGCTCCTAACCACTTTTACGAGTAAAATAATTGCGAAACGGTAAATGGAGAAGGGGAGCCAGATTAAAAGCGGGAACAATAAAGCAATTGATAAGACGACGTAAAGTGTCAAGTAAGTAAACCAATTAAGGCTACACTTTTTGTTCGTACGACATTTCTCCATTTTAAATTGTCTGAGGAGGGAGTTACCTTACAAATAAATAAATAAACAATATTAATTGCGACAACGGCAAAACTAAATTCAGTCTGGTTTAATACACCGTTAGTACTTACGATATATAATATAATGCTAATTAAGTTTATAAGAGAAATACTTACCAAAAACTCATATGGACCGTATGGAATTAGAAACTGCACTCCAACACTTAAACTACTCAACTGTACTTTTTATATGCTTGATATTTAGATTTCGACTACAATGCAATTCACATAAATGTTAGTTTACATGTACATTCTTGTTACTGTGTTACGTTACCACTAATGCGTTACACATTTTAATAAAACAAAATTACACACTTAGAATTCTCAGGGAAATTTGTACAATTTTTTCCCGATACGCTTCAGATTTCTACATTGCACGAGTATTATTAGAGGATCTTGACGCTAATTGTTACGACGTTTATAGAAAAAAAATCCGCTTGTGTGGTCAAGTAAATTAATGGTAGAGACAAGTTGCCCAGCTACGCATTTCTGCTGTAGAGAACTTTTGATGCTGAAACAGGCTTTAAATGTTACTTGTGACGTAATTTAAATGTTTGCGTGTTTACGTAATTGTGGGTGTCTTCATTTTAAATATATTGTTGTCAGGTTGGCATCACAACTTATAATAATACGTAAAATAATACCACGTATTAAAACTATTTTAAGGAGGACTATAGAAAAAATATATTTTTTGCATAGGGAAATGGGTAATTATCAATCGCTGTAATATGTTGTTGAAGTTTCCTACTTCGATTATGTCCAATAACATCTTCATTGACAACCAGAGAAACTTGAGAAGTTTTTAGTTTTTCCTCCTCTGTAAATATTATCTGAACTGTTTTTTCCTAGATGGGGTATTTATAAAAAGATTAGATATAATTATTTTAGGCTGCAACTCCTATATTCAAATTCCACTATTATTTAATAATAATGGTTATTAAATAAAGGAAAAAGTACAAAAAATAATTGTTCTAGTTCTCAAACAGACTTTTATAACTTTCGTATTTATTCGTGTATTCATACGAGATGTTTCAATAAAAAGGATGAATTACATATCATATCCAGAAACAACTTTTTGTTTCAAATATAAGCCAGTCTAAGAAATTCGGAATTTACCTACTGACCCATATTTTAACTTATACCACTTCAGGTTGATAATTAAAAGAAATATAGGTTAGCTTTCGATAATTTTTGGAGCACTGCCTTTCTTGTTATATTTTTAGACTTGGAAGACATTTTTAGACTTTGTGTAGCGTAGCCTTTTTCTTTAAAAAAATCTTGCTTATTTACATAAAGGTTTATTCATAAAATGTTCAGCAAAGAAGGCATTTTTTATTATATAATATTATTACGGGAAAATAAAAATGTGTTTGTGATCAGTGATCAGATTTTAAAGGAATGAAAATTTTACAACCCCTACATGCAAAACCCAAACTCAAAATGAGATATAAACATTGTAAAATTCGAGTGAACACCTAACCAAGCATAACTTAAAAACCTAATGAGTAGCGAGCACATTGAGAAATTATTGAAGAGCAACTGTTGCTGTAGCCAAACCAGGTACAAAATAACTACCACAATCGGAGTACCAAAGTACTATACTACAATAGATAAATGAATTCAATATCGAGCATGTTCAATAAACATAAAAGGAACATGTTGTGCACACGTACAAGTTATAGAGTATGTATTGAATTCTGGATCTTGTGTAGAATAACCATGTTTCTTCAGAAAACAATACTTGTTTATTCACCATACAATGTTCTCAAGCAAAGGGATTTTTGTTTATGATTGCATAATATTAGAGAGAAATAGAAAAAGTTAAGTTATGGTTTTTACAGGATACTTTTTTCCATTTAAGTCATTTTATAATTTATAAGAATTCGCATATTGGGCAGGTGTGTTGAGGCAGTAAGAAATACACTTCCAAATATGTGGAGTTTTTAAATAGAATTTTGGCATGCTGATACATATAAAATGTAATGATAAATTTGGACAATCCTACATCATTTGTTATGAATATATGAATTGACGTATTTACTGGTTGCTTACTTTCCAATTCAAAGAATGGTAATGATTATTTGTATTTTATGAGTCCTTATCATAATTATGTATTTTATAAACCTAAAATTTTTATCTGTGAACGAATATGGATTTAAGACATCTACAGCAATATGGAACAAAAAAATATTGACTTGTTACAATTGCTTTAAAAATAATTTTCAGCTTTACATTTTATTTATTTTATGTATAATTTTTTCAAAAAATGTATATTTTTACAATAAAAAGCCTCCCACAAAAAACTCAATTTAGTATTGTCATATTTCTTGTCTTAAGAGATTCGATTATAACCATTAAGAGCATCAATATTTATATGATTTCAGAATAACACATTTACTCAAAACATCTACTTAGTGGCCCATCTTTCAAAGAATTTACCAAAAAAGGAACAAACCATGTCATGATTTCCTTCACAACTTTATTTTCTACAAAAAATGTTTCCACTTTACCCATCGTTTTTTTGAACTCTACCTCACAATATTTCTCGAATAAGTCATGAATCCCAATATTTTCGTATAGTGCTCTAATAAAGGCAACAGACTCATCGCTATCCTTTCCATAGTGTTCTATTAATTCTTGACCTTTATCTTTATCCCTGCAAGTTTCTAGGGCCTTGACAAATAACCAGGAAAACTGACCTCTTCTAATATCACTGTCCGAGCTCTTTAGGACAGATGACGATGTAAAAATATCATAATAATCATCAAATGCCGTGGTAATAACTGACAAATCATTATAAATCCTTCTTATATTCTTCTCCAGTTCACTATTTCTTTCTACGTCATAACCAGTTATTATCATTGCCAAATTCACTGGCATCATTATAAAACCGACAGCTTTAGTGGAAGCCATTATGTTGTAGGCTTCCATACTAAACGATTCCAACTCAATTTTACCTTCTCGAAGATTTTTCATGTCGAAATTTGCGTCCAGAAGGCTGCCCTTCAGTATCAAATTTTCAAAATCCAAAAATAGGTCAACAAGTTTCAAGTAAGTGGAGGGTGAATGAGAAAACATTCTTTGCATTGTGAAAAACGTTAGTGCTCGCAATAGTGAGGCGTCGTGTACGATTACAGTTTTTGAATGATTATGAAGCTTGGACCAGCTCGTTTTTCCATACCGTCGATCACCCTCATCAAAATAGTCGTCCTGCACGAGAACGTAGGCTTCACACTAAATTTGAAAAATTGCACAAATAGAGCGTCGGCTTAGTTTTCTTGAATTTCATATCGAAGGATTCTAATTACGACAAATTATTTTAGTCGAGCTATTTAGTTTAATATTTTATCCAAATATATTTATTGCATCTCGTATAATTTTGGACATATATTAAAAAAAAATATTATGGTTTACCGCACCATCTGATAAATCCATCCAAGCGAGTTAACCATTTGTAGTTCCTCGTCATTTAAGTTGGGTTTGATAATTTGTGTCACATTCAGGGTGAGTAACGGTCTATTTAATTTTTAATTTATAAATTCTAGATTTTTGCATGCCCAATAGTAAACCGTTAATAATTAAAAGTTTAAACAATAACTTACACAATAGCTTCATTATAACTGGGAATCACGTAGTCAATCATTTGTCTTGTGCTCTCCTTTAACCTTGTCGGATATCCGGATTCGACAAAAAATTCCTCCACGATTTTGTTTAACTCCATAAGAAATTTTTCTCTTGAGGTATCCATTTTTGTAGCTTTTTATAAATTTTGTGAAGCTTTTTTTTCTGTAGCAAGACAGTAAATGGAGAAATGTGATACTTCCAATGACGAATTAAATACTAAAATAACTGCTGATAAGACCTTTTTGGTTTTTATATTAGGATGGTTGTTTATTGAAGTCTAGTGGCAGGTGTTCAATTAAACATTTCTAATGTTTAAGGTAAATTTTCTTAAATTTTCATTCCAGGAAAAAATACTCCTAAAGTTTCCTGCTTCAATTATCTCAAATGACACCTTTGTCGAAAAACCGGGAAACTTGGATAAAAACCGGACTGCAATTTGTGGAGTTTTTTTTTCAGAAATATCAATTATTTCCTCTTTTGAAATTCTTAGCTGAACTGGTTTTTCCTTGCAAGGAAAAACCTTTTTTTCTCTTCTCTGTTTTTGAATAAAGGAAAAACGCAAAAAACAAGTCACGTCAACACGTGAAGAAAACACGAAGATGAATCCGAATGTATCGATTAATGCAATGAAAAAATCGTCCATTTAAAAAGCATCTAACAGTTAATTGACCGTTACTCCTGTACCTTTAAACCGATATGGATGAAAATCACTAGCAATTGAGGTCTCAACCTGAGACGTCTGTATACCGGTTTTGACGGGAATCGGTCTAACCGTTTTAAATTTAGAGCGCGTACAGACGGACAGACAGAAAGGTGGACATACAAACTAAATGCATGACTACGATAGATCTCGAATTATCTTCCTAACAAGTCATGTCAAGCCATGAAGAAAACACGTAGATAAATCTGAATGATGACAAACCATGTCATGTAATGATATGTAAATAGAATCTGATAGCGACATCTGTAGTCCATGTAACCGTTAAATGACCGTTACTCCACAACTATTGAGTTCAAGACAATGGTGTCTTGACAATGTTTGATCACAATGCGTTTATCTATCGATTGGTGCAATAAAAAAAATCTCCCATTTAAAATGCATGTAACAGTCAATTGACCGTTACTTCCATACCGTTAAACCAATTTGGATGAAAATCACTTGCAATGGAGGTCTGGACCTGAGGAGTCTGTATACCGAGTTTGAAGAGAATCGGTCGTACCGTTTTGAATTTAGAGCGCGTACAGACGGACAGATAGACAAACAAACTAAATGCATAACTACGATAAATCGAGATTTATCTACGTAATAATTATCCAAGTTCTCTAACAAAATTTCTATAATTTTCCTACTTTATTCTTTTATTCGTACAGGTGCATATGAATAAAAAGAAGCATTAATTCCACGATTTTTGCTACACCTTGATTGAACTACTTTAGGGGTAAAAACAGGGTAAAAATTGACCAACTGACATATCTTTTTCCTTGTAAAACTTTAAATGTATGTTTGTAGTAAAAATTATAGGCTAGTTTTCGATTTTTTAATAAGACTACATTTTTTTGCTGAAGATTTCTTGAAGGAAAAAATACATCCTTCACATTACTCTGCAAAGGATTTCGTATATGATAGATAATGCATAAAACTAAACATCAAAGGAAGTGTGCGCACAGCGAACATACGATTTAGAGGCTCGGTCATGAATTCAAGATCTTGTGTGGCAAAACCAGTTTTCTTCGGGAAAAACATGTTTATTCACCATAAATACAATTATGTAAAACGTAACGTAATTTCTGTGTCCAAAGTAATTTATTTCTAATTGTATATTATTTAGGGTAAATAACGACGTGTGAAGTAATGGTTTTTACAGGATAAAAAAAACCAAAATAAATTCTTGTAATTTTTTCTCGAAACTAATTATATTTGATTTTAAAATGTCCAAATCTGGAAAATTCGATTGTGGTTTGACTGACCGACTGACTTAACCTGACTTAGATTTTTTAAACGATATAAAAGTCTCCTCAAGAAAGCTAATAGCAATAGACGTGCACCACGCAATCCTGCTGATCGTTTCTAATTTTTAGGACCGTCCTTTTTCAAACAAATTCTTTCAAAAAATTAAAATGGGCTCATTGAAAAAATCCCAAACGAGCAATTCAAATCATTCGTCGAAAAAGTTCGAGGAAACTTTTAGCTTGATTTTAGACGACATTTCTTTCATTTTAAATGACCAACCAAAAGGTGAATTAAAAACGTGGATAAAGTCGGTTGTAGAGTATAATGTACCACATGGCAAGAAAATAAGGTACTCTATATAAAATATTTACTATTTTGACATTTTAAGAATTTATACTTGCCAAATTATAAAAATATATGTATATACATAATTTATAAATTAAATTTTTAGGGGCAAATTGGTTGAAACGGCGTACATAATTCTTTCTGGAAAAATGGAAGAGAAAAATATCCAAAAAGCTCAAATATTGGGCTGGTGTGTTGAAATAGTAAGAAATAATCAGTTTTTTAATAATTTCTGGGAGAACATAATTTTAATTTATTTTTAAAAATAGTTTTAAATTTAAATATGACTGGATTTAAAAAAAAAATAATTACAGCTTCAAGCTGCATTTTTGGTTGTGGACGATTTAATGGATAATGGAACAACACGACGTGGTCAACCCTGTTGGTATAAAGTTAACAACATGGGTAGCATTGTGGCAAACGATGCTCTTCTTCTCGAAAACCTAGTTTATCAAATAGTAAAAAAACACTTCGGAAGCTCCAGTCTTTATGCTGATATGTTGGATTTAATTTTGGGTGTTAGTTTTAACACAATGTTGGGTCAAAGTTTGGACACAAGATATTCGAATGATTATTCTGACAAAAATAGATATCTTGACCAGTCAACAATGCAGTTATACCTTTCGATTGCCACACTAAAAACAAGTTACTATACAATTTACTTGCCTATTGCACTTGCAATGGTGTTTTCAGGTTTTGGTAGAGCTGATGACGACGACGCTAATAATAAACAGTTGTGGAAAGACTTCCACGATATTGCTTTGAAAATAGGAACATTCTTCCAAATTCAGGATGACTACTTTGATTGCTTTACCGAAAGAGAGAAAATGGGAAAAGAGGGATCGGATATCCAGGAGGGTAAATGTTCATGGCTGTATGCAAAGGCGTTGGAACTCGCTGATTCAAAGCAGAAAAAAATTATACGAGAGAATTATGGAAGGAATGGAATCGAAAATGTTTCCCAGGTTAAACAGCTTTATTTGGAGTTGGATCTTCCAAATGAGTTTTTAAAGATTAAGCGGAAAATGACAACTGATATTTTGGGATCGATTGACAAATTAAACAATCCGAAACTGGAAATTCTTCTGGAAAGAACATTTAAGCAGATAAAAAACCGAATTTGTTAAATGGTCAGCTATAGCGAAGAAAGGGAGTTTAACTCGTTGAACTAGTTTATATAATACTTGATTTAAAATTAAAGAGATAATTAAAGATTGAAGTAAATAAAAATATTCATGAAGAAAAGTAAAAATAAAAATTATAAAAATTCAAGCATTTTTAATTCACTACATACCTATATTACATTACGATCAGAATTGCGCTGATTCCACTGGCCAGGATTACATTTAGCACAAAAAATCATACTCTAAAAAAAAGGTTAGTTTCGTTAACGTGAATTCAATGATAGTATAAAGACCCTTCAATTATTAGCTGTTTTTTATAATTAATGGTTTGACTCAATTTAACCTTCAAGAAAACGAGTAACATTTTTTTCCTTGTTGTATTTTTTTAAAGTGAACTGGTTTACTAAACATATGTTCAAATGATGTAAACATTAATTACACGTTTTGCAAGCAACTTTTAAAGGTTATATTTAATACTTGAATTTTAGTTAAAATTTTTGCGAATTAAAAAAGAGGAACATTGAGGAAAAAATATATGACTTAATTATGTGATTTTTTTATATGGTAAATAGAATCTGATGTATAAAAAGGTAAAAATGGACCAGTGTGTGGCTATCATCCAGTTATTTTAGCTGTGGAACTGAAAGCTTTACAAACAATGAGCCAAATTGTCCGTACATCAGGGATTAAGAGCACTGCTCATAGTGCTCCCAAGTAAGTTGCTGTATAAAAAACCAAAATCACAAATTATTTAATATATGGAAACTTTGTTGAAATTGTACTTTTCATAATTTTTTTTGTAGGTATGATCATTATCGTGTTACGTCCAGTTTTCAAGGAAAATCAACAAAAGAACATCCTCAAATGAAAAGCTTAGAAAACACAAGACGGGACATGGATAGATATCCTGCAAATTTTACAAAAATGAGTGAAAAACGTAACCAAATTAAAATGTCTCATTGTCCATTGCAGTAGGATTTTATTTTTGTAAAAAATGTTTACAATAAAATGTTAAATTCTTCTTTTGTTTGGGAAAGTTAAGCTGTTACGTGTTTTCCCACATATGCATGAACATACCTATGTGCATGTTAAAACATTCGTGTTCATATTATTTCCGGGCAAGGTACTTACTTTTATGTGCGTGTGTGAAAATTCAATTGGTGGGCATTAAAAATAGTAGAATATATATATATATATTTAAATAAGCCATAAAAATTCAGAATGGTCTGAAAAAAATTGAGAACGGAAAATGCACTTAAGTTAGCATTTTAATACATACAAGATGTCTTTAATTTTGTTTTAAAGAAATTGACTATTATTGCTCTGTAAAAGTTTTCTTCAAAATATATTTGTCTTGGATACTTATTAGTTTTTCGACCTGGGTCCAATGGATGGAAACAGGATGCAGCCGCAGAAAACCCAAAATTATGATTGATCAGCCTAATTAAAGTTACTTTTCAGAAAACAATAATTATGATATCCTCCTGCCAATTAT
Source organism: Entomobrya nivalis (assembly GCA_034695485.1). Taxonomy (NCBI): domain Eukaryota; kingdom Metazoa; phylum Arthropoda; class Collembola; order Entomobryomorpha; family Entomobryidae; genus Entomobrya; species Entomobrya nivalis. Next base: position 15,129 of record JAQFZH010000738.1, on the reverse strand, counting down.
TTATTGACTTTTATTAAATGAGTGAACTGATTAAAAATGATTCAAGTTAAAAATGTTTAGACTTCAGAAAATAAATTGAACTACTTAAAAAAAATTAAATAGTGAATCTAAATGGAATTTTAACTACGCTACTCATTAATTAATTTTTCGGGACTATTGTATTTTTGTACAGTGTAAAAGCATTTTTGCAGGAGCACCCATTTCATCAGACACAAGACACAACAGCATCTAAAATTGCATACAGGCAAGCTTGCATAAAAGCTTTGTTTTATGTTTTTCATGTGTTGGCCTTTACACAAGCTTAAAGCCAAAAGCAACTTACCATTCAAAAAATCTAGGGGACCATCCACACAAGTCGTCACAAAAATAACATGAACTATGTCCAACATAACATATATCACTGTCACTCAAAATCATAATTAAACTTATATTTAATTAAAATTCTACACAATAAATATTACACTGCACTAGCTCTCATGATTTGTATTATGTTTTATGAACGGCCCCACATCAGAAAAGTGTTTTTAGTTCATTTAAAAATTAGTGAGTAGGAATACAGAAGCATATTTATTCTTGTAAAGAGAATCAATTGCTGTAATTTGTTGTTGTAATTGTAATGCTGATCATTGTAGTCGACTGTCTAGTATTTCGTTCCGATCCGACCAGACCGAAGCATGTTTGGTATCTAACAGAAAACCTAATGGGCATACGTGTTCAGTTAAAGCTTTATAAGCTTTCGAAATAATACTTTAGAATAAACAACGAAACTGTGAGGTAAAAATTTGCCTACTGTCCCATATTTTGCCTTATATCACATTCAAATAATTATAAAAACAAATGTAAGCTAACTTGCGATAACGTATTTAGATTTCATCTTTTCTTACATTCTTTTTTAGTAAAAAAAATACATTCTTCATTATACTTTATGTAGGGTTTGGTTCTATACATAATACATTCAATGACGGGCCTGCTCAATAAACATAGACGGAACATGATGTGTTCATGGACTAATTATAATAGATATTCAATTCTGGATCTTGTGCAGCATAACGCGTTTTTCGGAAACACTTGTCAATCCCGCATAGTACGCTTTCAAACATAGACACTTTATTGTAATTGAATGTTAGTAATGGCAAATTAGGTAAACGGTTGGTATGAATATATGTTTGTCAGATAAATAAATCAAAACCATAATACATAAAACTGTGTAAATCCTTAAAAATACTTCCCGTAGACAAGATATTTAAATTACCGTAATTATAAAGTGTACAAGTCGAACTTCAACTACAAGCACAGCTAAAATAAGGGATCGTTATGACATCAAAAGTTTCGTCTATAATTTTGGTACGATGGGTCAACTAGAGCTGAAACTTTTAAATGTCTATAAAAACTATATCAATATAAGTAAATGGGCTCTCTGGATTTTCTAAATTTTTGATTTAAAAGATCGAAAATCAAGATCGAATTAATTCGGAATTTATTTATGGGATATAACAACAATTCTTTCTACTTTACACTATACACAAACTATCTGCATGATGTGTTGTGCGTAAACACGAACTATATGCACACAAGCACACTACAATATATCACATAACAAACGTAGCAAAAAATGCTGACCAGTGGTGGACTGGACAACAAAGGTTTCAGTACTCCAAAAACTGGGGCAAACTGATTTATTGCGGCAAAATGCTGGCTTATCAGTTAAATAGAAATGCAAACAAAAACATTTTTTCTGTGATTTTTTTTCTCGAACAGAAATGTTTGAATATACTTACTATACTACAAAAATAAATTTCCAATACAACTATTATTATCAAATTATCAAATATCAATACATATAAAGTTATCAAAATATTTAAACTCAGCTTTTATAGCGGCATACGATAAGATACGACTCAAAAATGAAAGTAACCTTAGTTAACAACGCTTCAACAACATTTATAAACAGTGAAACTGGGGATCGGGATCAATTTTCTATGCGGCGGAACATAGTGAGCACGGTGTTTTCGACAGTCAGCCTTGCTGCGGGGAAACATATCCGGGAAAAACTGCAAAATAAAATCAATTCATTGCTAAATATTTGTAGTACAGGAAACCCTCCTAATGCAGCTCAATCTACGTAAGTATTAGGCTAACTAAGGATTCTCACGTTCATTTTCATGAACAGTTTTTGGTAAGTCAAAACGTTAGTTAGTTAAATAATTTGATTTATACTTGTTTTTTTATAGAATTTCGTGCTCCATGCGTATAATAAAGGATAAGGATAGCACTGAGGACAATTTAGACATAATGTGGGGAAGCGTAGGTGACAACCCATTTTTCAGTGTGGTTTGCCCAGCCGTTAAAGACGAAGCAGGATTGCAAATGAAGATGGAACTCGGGGATGGAATTTACCGAAAAAGTTCTCAGGGTAAGGCTAACCATATATTGATCTTTGTACAGATATGCTATACATTCAATATCAATATTGTATATCCATGTCATTTTATCGATTCATAAATTTGTTCACTTAGTCTACCCCTTGACGCTCTTAAACGGTCGAGAAGGAGTTACGTATATAATAATGCGCTTTGGAGGTGTTCCCGTTGCATTGCTCAACCAGTGGAAAAAAACCACTTGGATGTGTCTCAGGAAAATTAAGTCTCAAGTTGGTATTTACTGTGCAGTTTATTAACACCCACATTCTTGACAATACACCGACAACTCACTGCCGCGCAATTTTAGCTTAAATGCTTGGAACTGAGAGTGGTGGAGATACGGTTATTAGCTCTGCTAGTGGGCAAACCGTCAGATGTCACAGGGCGGTACTCGAAGCAAGCTGTATTTACTTCCAGTCAATGTTTCAAAGTGGGATGGAGGAGTCGACTACAAATACGATTGATATGACACACATTGAGGAAGGGGAGATAAGGGCTTTTTTGGGATATTTGTACACGGGGGATCTGAAGCCAGCAGTTGAATGTATTCAAATGACTTGGAAGCTGCTCAAAGTGGCAAACTACTATCAACATGATGAGCTTATGAGGGCAATGAGAGAAATATTAATGGTCAGGGGAAATGAGAAATATTCCGTTGATTTAGCGCTGGATATGCTACTATTTGCCAAGGCTATATTTGATTCGGGTAGTGGGACTGAAGGGAAAATGGACACATGTTTGGAGAATGTTTGGGGGGATGTGAGCTTGAAAGCTGTACACGTTTTGAAATGGTAAAAAAAATTGAAATGTATATTTTTTTTTGATAATTAATTGTGTGAGGATACAAAGTACAATTGTTAAATATTGGATACGATACAGGTATGCAATGGAAAGACCCTTGGAACTGATGAAATCTGAAAAATACAAGAAGCTACACGTGGACACTCCACAGATTGCCATGGAACTTCACGCCAAATTTATTCTCGTTGCGGATACAGATGAAATTGAGAAAAGAGGACTGAAGTGGTCAAAGAATTTTAAGGGCTAAATACCTAACAAGAAATTTGGAATATTGTTTTTTTTTTGGCTTTTTAAGTCTTTTTTTGGTTAATAAAATAAACAGCTCGGGTGAATGACAATCTATTGTATCCATCCTACATGTAATAGTAATATGTTTACATGAAAATATGTGTTCAAAAAATGTGAATTTTAATATATTAATTAATTTTTAACTTGATAGTTGTTACATTGTCAAAAAAAGGATTTATAGTGAATCAAAATGTTATTTTTATTTACCATTCATTATATAAATTAGATGTATCAGTGTGGTATCCATCATCATCAGTGTATTCATTAAATATGGAATTTTAATGTACTCTTTTTGAAATTTGATTACCTATTTAATACTACTGAAATAATAACTTAATGTTTTGTTGATGGGAGAGTTTTTGCTATAAATTATTTAAAATTCCAATATGTATAATATATTGTGACTTAATCTCAATTTCGATAATTCATTGTAAAATTTAAAGATGATTATACCAGTGAACAATGTAAAAGTTTACAATTAAACTGCTGTGCCTTGCACAAATACTTATGAGCTTTTGTACAGAATTCCTTTTTGTACTTTGTTCCATAAAAACAGCTGTTCAGCTGTTCAATGCATAGGTTCTTACGGAACAAAGTAAACAAGGAATTATGTACAAAAGTTCATAAGTATTTGTGCAAGGCATAGTACTTGAAAAAGTTCAGAATAAATTTGTCATTTGTCGTTTTAACATATTTTACCCTTAGATTTCGAACAAACTCTCCATAACTTTTTTGTATTTTTATTCGTTGATTTATACGATAAGGAGGTGCGTTAAGTTAAGAACATGGCTAAAGTTTCATGAAATCAACAAAACAACATCAAAATGCTCAACTGTAAAAAAACTTAGAAAACAAAACACAGGACGGGACACGGATAGATATCCTTCGTATTTTATAAAACAAATTGACTGAAAAACGTAACCCAATAATAATGTCTCATTGTCCATTTACAGTAGGAATTTTTTAGGGACTTATTTTTTACAATAAAGTGTTGAATAGTGGAAATGTTTTTTTTTTTGGAAAGTTAAGCTGTCACGTGTACTCAAACATAAATATATGGACATACATACCTACCACATGTATACCTGTTGTGTGCATATTAAATACGCATGTTAATTTATTACAAAGTATGCATGGAAAAATTCCGATATTTTTAGAAAATAAGCCATAAAAACTGAAGTCTGAAAAAAATATTGTGAGCTGAATAAAGGGATTTCAGTTAGCATTTGAATACTGAGCATACTAGACGACTTGACGAAGAAACTAACTGACTTTTATTTTGATTTTTTTCTTCTAAAAATGAATTTTTCGTGGAGATTTTTAAGTTTTGCTCTTTTAGTGCTGGCCTTATCAACTGATAAGGTTTTAACTTTACCAGCAGATGATTCGACAGAGGTTGGTTATCGTGAACGTCAAGTGGAGGAATTTCTGAAATTAATAGCCAATCAGCAGGGGAACCGGGATAATTCAAATAGTACTCGGTATGATCACTGTACTGGTGAAAGTGTGGTAAGTTCAGCAAAATGAAACTAAAATTAAATCAATTCAACAATTAATAATACATTTAAATGAATAATTAACTAAATAGTTTGAACTATTGTATTTTGATTATCAAGGATTGTCCACAAGATGAGGTTTGTTGTTGTATGGAATTTGTCGGAGTGAATTATGGATGCACTTGTTTTTACCAATATTTGTTACCTTATTTTCCTCTGGCCACTTGTGACTTGGATTTTATTGAAGAGAGCGGCGGTGGTGGTGGTGGTGTTGGGGGTGGTGGATGGTCTAATGGATGGAAACAGGATACAGCCGCAGAAAAATCATCAAGTATGATTGATAAGCCTAATTAGAGTTCATTATGAGAAAAAAACTGAATTATCCTCCTTCAAATTAATTACTGACTTTTCTTAATTAAGTACAATGATTAAAAATGATCGAAGTTAAAAATGTTTAAACTTTAGAAAATAAAGACAAGATTTTTTTATAAATAGTTATTTTGAATGGATTTTTAACTACGACACTATTAATTAATTTTTCGGGGAGAATTGTTCGTTTGTGAAGTGAAAAAGCATTTTTGTAGTAGCATCATACCCATTTCATCTGACAACACAACAGCATCAAAAATTGCATACAGGCAAACATGCATACTTACATACAAGCTTTGTTGTGTTTTCATCTTTGTACCTTTTTCGTTCGTTAGCTCTTTTACACAAGTTGACAGATAGCAGCTAGCTTAGCTTACCCTCAACCCTACAAAAAATATAGGGTCCTCCACACCACTCGTCACAAAATTAACATCAACATTTTCAACATGTATATAATATTACCACATTAAAAGCATAATGAAAAAATATATTAATTGTATTTCTGCAAAAAATATTATTTCACTATACTCCCTTTCATAATTGGTTTTTATGTTTTATGAACGACCCCTTACTACACGCCAGAGTTTAGTTCTTTCTCCTCTGCTGCTCTTCACTCTTGTTTTTCAGTTTGCTCGTATTGCTAGCTTTACCAAAACAGTCAAATCTGTTAAGGGGCCGTACATAAAACACGTTACATTTTTTACAAATAATTAAATATTTTAACTATTTGTATACACATTAATTATTTACAAACATAACTACTGTGACACTGACGCTCTATAATAATAAAAATGTCAAAAATACGCGAGCAAAAAAGGAAACACGATGTATGCACGGCCCCATACAAAAAAGTGCTTTTAGCTGTTGTATACATGCCTTGCATTTGAAGATGCAGACGCGGGACTTGAATGTGCTTTGCTTCTGTGCTGAGTACTCGTACCTTCTTGTTTACTTTTTTTCCTGAAAACCAAACCAAACTATGAAACGAACGACAAGCAAGGCAAGCAGAGAAGAAAGAAAAACTTGTCCGTTTCTCATTTTTTCTCTCAACTCAACCCTTTCTTTTTTCTCTTGACTTGTTTCGTTTCATTCGAACAACCAGTCTATTTTCATCACAGCGGCAGACAGACCAGCGACTGTGTGAAGTCAAGTAAATATTCAACGGACAAATTTTTTAATGAGTGCATGTTTTGTTTTAAATGTGTGCTCTTCAGTTTAATTAGTTAATTGTCATTTTATAAATTGACAAGTTAATTAACTCCTTTTTATGCTAAGCAACTGTGAAAAAATTACTTTCTTTCGAGTATTCAACAAGGTAGGTTGATAAGTTGATAAAGTAAATTATGTAGTCAAGTCATGTGATACTATTTTTTTGGTGAATAGTTAAAGTTAATTAATTGTTTTGGATCCAAAGCATATTAAAGTTAGTAGTGTGGTGGTGTTAATTATGTAATTAATTTTTTTTTGTGTGGTTGTTATGTTTTGTTTTTAGGATTCCCGGTTAAAAAATTTAACCAGTTAAGATAAGTGACTAGATAAGGTTTTAACGTGAAGAGGAGGACAGGATAACCTGCCGGATGAGTAATTAACGGAGAAATTCTCTTTTTTAATTTCAGGATCACTGGTAAATTTCTAAATATGAAATTAAAGTTAATTTATTGTAGTGAATGAATTATTTTTGTGGTGGTTAATTTTAATTGGGTTAACGGTTAAAATTATTATTTTTCAGGACAAGGACAGGATTAAGGACCAAGATGGAAGACCAAGAGACAGTTGTCGTATCTGAGAAGGAGAATAAGGGAGCTACCCCCACCACCACCAGACCTCAAGGGTCACCAAGGAGAAATGCTGGTGTCAATGTTAGTGCCGGTGGCCAAAGTGGTCTGCAGAAGGTTTATGGCTTCATCTTGGCCATGACTGATACAGGTCACGGGGTCAAGCGGATTTTCGGCGTGGGAAAGAATATCATTAATATTGGACGGGGAAGCAAGAATGATATCAGGTTGAATGCCAGGATGTTTTCGAGGCTGCATGTGTCCATACTTCTATCAGAGGAGGGGGATGGTTTAAAGGTGAGCACAGTTAAAAGTTAATTCATGGAAAAAATACCGATATTAATTATGATTGTGTTGATTTTAATTGGTATTTATGTTCGTATTATTTATTTTTTAAGGTGGAACTGAGGAACCAATCCAAACAAAAGAACGCCACCCGCGCCCCCTACGTGCTCCCCTTTGAAAACTCTGTTTTACTGGACAGTCCCTCCATATTCCTCCTCCAAGGACGGAGATTCCAATGGGTGGAGAACATGCCCGAGAAACAAACAACCGAAAAACTTCAAAAGCTTTGCACCCATCCCATTTTCTACATTTTTGAGAAATCTTCAGGCACCGCCGCTAACCAATCCACTGTGGGATCTGGAATGGAGGTAGCTTTGATTGGAGAAGGAGGTGCTGGAGGAGGAGATGCAGAGGATTTGAAGCCCGAGACAAATGTCGTCGAGTATCCTGAGCACTCCCCAAGAAGCCATCGCCGAAGCTTAAGGATGGAACAAAGTCGTAATGGTGGTGATAGTGGTGACGGAGATGGTGAGGAGGATACCAATCAAACTAGCAGCTCAACTCCTGCAACACCAACGCCATCAACCCCAGCAGCAGCAGCACCAGGACCATCCTCCTCTCCCTCACCTGCCCCATCCTCTGGAGGTCGTAAAAGGAGAACCCCTGTAAATCAAAGTTTGGAACTTAGAAAGGCCGCAATTCGGAGGAGCTTCAGGAGCTCCCTATTTCAACAGCCTAAGGCACCTCAAGCACCTTCCCGTATGTCGTTACCTGTACTACGGGAGGATCCCGCTGGACAAGAAGAGGGAGGAGAAGGGGACGGTCAAGGCCACTACCGTTCCATGATGGATTTAAGGGGAAATCAGCCCCAAGCCACTTCTGACCAAAGTAGCCAGAGTCAGACAAGTAGTGAAGATGAAGATGATAGTGACGCCATGCCTTTCGCTGACCAGAGTGCACTAAGCTTTGTTGCTGCATATTCCCCAAAAAAGAAGAAGAGTAGTCAAGCCTCCGTAGCTGCAGTGCTTCGTTCATCCCCCAGAGGCCATCGAGGATCTACTCCACCTATTCGTGGGGGACCAAGCCCTCCAAAAGGATCAGCATCCAAGAAGCAGAGAGCCTCTCCCAGCTTATCTTTAAGTCGAACAAGACGATCTTCAATGCAAAGGCAGTTGGCTTTTGCTAATGCATCTAATTTAAATGAAGAGGAGAACGAGGAGGAGGATGCATCATCTACTGCTGTGCAAGTAGGGGGAAAGTCCCCTAGCCCCAGAAGAATAATAAGGGTGTCTGTTGCGGAAATTAGTGGATTTAGAAAGTCAAAGGCTGCAAAGGAACTGGCTTTTGCTAATGAGTCAACTTTGAATGAAGAGGTGGCTGAGGAGGAGGAAGAAGAGGAGTACCCTACAAGAAGGAGGGTCTCTGTTGCGCAAATCAGTGGATTCAGAAAGTCAAAGGCTGCAAAGGAACTGGCCTTTGCTAATGAGTCCAACTTGAATGTGGAGGATGAAGAGGAAGAGGAGGAGTATCCTACTAGGAGGAGAGTCTCTGTTGCGCAAATCAGTGGATTTAGAAAGTCAGCAGCGGAGAAGGAATTGGCTTTGGCGAATGAAGCACGAGCTTTCGATGAGGCTCAGAGAAGCCAAAGAGCTTCAAATTCAAGGGCTTCCCGTTCCAGTGGAAGGAGGTCTTCAATTGCGAAAGTGCTTCCTTTTGCGGAAACTTCCAACTTGGAAGAGGATGATGAGGATGAAGAGAATCCCTTGTTGTCGGTCTCCAAACACAGCTCAATTGCTACTGAAATGAGTTTTGTGAATGTTTCCAATATGACGACATCAACAACAGTTACACCACCACAACTGGCAGAACAACAAGCAAAGAAGAGTTCAAGATCAACTGGTTCAGCAAGAACATCAAGCTTTGGAGAGCGAAGACCAAGTACACCAATAGCTACAGCAACACAAGGAAGGTCTACAAGGTCATCTGGAATGCAAATGGGGAAGGGGGGCTTGACTTTTGCAAATCTATCCAATTTGGAGGAAGACGCTGAAGATAGTAGATCCAGCACTCCGGCAAAATCTCAAAGGAAGTCTACAAGGTCATCAGGGCTACCAGGGATCACCTTGTCCATGAATAACTCATCAAGAGTTACGGAGGCGGATGCTGAGACGGAGGAAGAGGAGCAAGATGAATCAGTATATGGCACACCAAGTGCTAGTACACCTGCTCCAGAAATTAGTGGACGAAGGGCTTCACGCAGGAGCTCAATGGCTAAGCATTTAGCATTTGCTAATGTTTCTACACTTTCTCCATTGGTGCCACCGCCACCTTCCACAACTTCAACAGCGACTGCTACAGTGGCAGTATCAGATGAGCTACCTGTGAGCTCAAGTGGAGATGAAACTGACATTGTTGAGGTGGATGAGAGTCAAGGAAGTCCCTCAAAACGGAGGACAAGCACTCCCATTCAAGGCTCCCAAAATAGTACTGGAGGGACCCAGAGGAGATCTGGAATGACATTTGGAAACCTTTCCAATTTGAATGACACACGAGAAGAAGAGGTTCCGCCGCCTTCTTCAAACAGAGACTCCATTTCCACCACCGCCTCCAGAAGGTCTTCGAGGAGGTCTGATCAAAGTGATATCTTTGAAGTTTCTACAATGGAGGAAGAGGAGGAGTCCCCTTCATTCTCCATTTTATCTCAGTCGTCACCAGTGCTTGCTTCCAAAACAAGACGTTCTTCAATGGCAAAGGAATTGGCGTTTGCAAACGTTTCCAAGTTGGCTTCTCCCAGTAACACTGCTAAGGTCACTCCTCGCGCTAAATCAGTAGCTACTCCAACTCCAGCACAATTATCTGTGGATGTGGAGGCGACCCCTCCAACTAGCACTAGATTGTCCCGCTCTTTGAGGGTCTCAGTAGTGACTCCTCCAACTCCAGCGCAATCATCTGTGGTGGTGACTCCTCCAACTAGCACTATCAGAGTGTCCCGTACTTTGAGGGTTTCAGTAGCAGCACAGGAATTGCCATTTGCCAACACAACTGTCATTTCCCCCCCATCACCAGTGGCTGGCCCGTCCAGATCATCTTCAAGAAACTCGACTAGGAGATCAGAGATGGCTAAAGAATTGGCTTTTGCGGATGCTTCAACTTTGGAGCCACCCACCGTCCCATCTCAATCTCCCAAGAAGAAGGCCAAGGCAGCTACTCCAGCTGCAAAGATAGCAACTCCCACATCCACCAGAGCCTCAACGGGTGTCGAGGTGCCGAAGGCCACCGTGACAAGAAAGCGTTCATCCTTGGCCAGGGAACTGGCTTTTGCCAGTGAATCCAAGTTGGATGACTCAGTGTCCACTGAAGCTGATGAAGAGGAAACGGAGGAGGAAGAAGAAACTGGAGGGATTGAGGAGGTGGTAGAGGCAACTAAGCAAACGCCTCCAAGAAAATCAAGAGGTTCCTCAATGAGGAAGAGCTCAGTGAAAGCTACTACGAGCACCAGCACCCCCACCACCCCTGCTGCTAGTTTGGAGAAGGAGGTGACATTGACAGTGACACCAGCGCAGATGCAGAAGAGTCCCCCTGCATCTGGAACAAAGACCCTCCGAATTGTTGTGGAGGACGTTATCAAGTCTCCGGGGAAATCGGGTAGAAACAGTGGTCGCCTCTCTGGAACAGTAGCAGAAGCAAGAGTTGGGGAGGTTCCAGAAGTGAAGTCTCCAGTCAAGCGTGTAAGCATTCGTGTCTCTGGAGCAGCAGCAGTTGTGGAGGTTCCAGAAGTAAAGTCTCCAGTAAAGCGTGTAAGCAGTCGCTTCTCTGGAGCAGCAGTAGCTGAGGAGGTTTCAGTATTGAAGTCTCCAGTCAAGCGTGTAAGCAGTCGCTTCTCTGGAGCAGCAGTAGCTGAGGAGGTTCCGTTAGTGAAGTCTCCAGTCAAGCGTGTAAGCAGTCGCTTCTCTGGAGCAGCAGTAGCTGAGGATGTTCCGTTAGTGAAGTCTCCAGTTAAGCGTGTAAGCAATCGCCTGTCAGTAACAGCAGCAGTTACACCAACAGCTGAGGAGGTTCCAGTGGCAGTTTCTCCAGTTAAGCGTGTCAGCAGTCGCCATTCTGCTAAGCCTGAACCAACACCGGAAGTAGTGGAGGAGGAAGCTGTTGAAGAAATGGAGGTAGAGGAGGAGGTGGCTCATTCTGTGGAAGAGGTAGAACCTACTCCAGCTCCACCCAAGAAAGAGGCCAAGGCTCCAGCTAAACGAGCTAGGGGAGCTAAGAAGGTTGAGAAAGCTGTTGTTGTTGAGGAGCCGGTGGCAGAGGCAGATACACAAGCACCTGTCAAAAGATCCCGTCGTGGTGGTGGTGATGATGAAGTTGAGAAGAAGGAGGAGGTTGCAAAGAAGGTAGGACGAGGCAAGAAACGAGCAGAGCCTGAACCTGCTGTTGAGGTGGAGGAACCTGCACCCGTAGAGGAACCTGTTGAACAGGAACAGGTGCCTGTCAAGAAGACACGTGGAGGTCGTCGTGCCGCTCCTGCCACAGAGGAACCTGAAGAAAAACAAGAACTTGCCAAAAAGATAAAAGCGGTGAAGCAGAAGGAACCTGAAGAGGAACCACAAGCACCTGCCAAAAAGACAAAAGGGCGTCAACCTGCAGTGGAGACTGAGGAAAAAGAAGAAGAAAAACAAGCACCTGTCAATACCAAGAAAACTCGTGGTGGTCGTCGGGTTGGTCCTGCAGAAGAAAAGAAGGAGGAACCTGAACCAGCTCCCAAGAAGGCACCAAGATCTCGCCGTGCAGTAGTAGAAGAAGAGGAAACTCCTCAACCTTCTTCATCCACCCCTGCAGCTGCCACACCAACACCCTCCACCAAAAGTACAAGAAAACATGGAATCAAAATTAGAGCAAGGAAGGAAGAGGAATCTTCTCCAGCTCCCACTCCTAAAACAGAAAAGAAACAGGTGGTAGAGAAGGAAGCTCCTCCAAAACAACCAGAGCAATCGGAGGAGAAGCCTGTATCTGTGCGAGGTCGCAGAGGAAGGCTGGCTTCTTCCAAAAAGGAAGAGGTACCCTCCACACCAGTAATCGAAGCCACCACCACCCCAGCAGTTGCTGAAGAAGCTGTTGTGGTTGAGGCTGAAGCCAAGAAACCAAGAGGAAGAAGAGGGCGAGAGGCGGTGGCGGTGGAGGAGAAGACAGAACCTGAACCAGCACCCAAGAAAGCCCGTACTACTAGAAAAGCTAGTGCTGTAGATAAACAAGAGGATGTGATGGAGGTCGAAGATGAGGTGCCATCTACCTCAACCGCCACGACCACAGCGCCCGCTAAAAAGACAAGGGGGAGAGGAAAGCAGGAGGAGGTGGCTGTTGTCGAGCCTGAGCCTACACCCACTCCCACCAAAGCTGTGAAAGGAGGCCGGCGTGGAGTAAAAGCCAAAAAAGAAGAGGAAGAGGCGACCCAAGTTGTGGTGGAGGAGGAGAAGGTGGAGGAAGAGGGGGTTTTCAGTAAACCAACTAGAGGTAGACGTGCCAAGAAAGAGGAGGAGGTGGAGAAAACTAAGGCACCTGCCCCAGCGCGTCGTGGAAGGACCCGAACTGTTTCAGTTGCAAAGGCAGAGGAGGTGGAGGTAGCTGAAGTTGAGGCTCCAAAGAAGTCTACCACAAAGAAAGGGCGTGGTAAACAAGCAAAGGTGGAGGAGAAGGAGGAGGAGACTAAGGAAACCTCAACAAGAGGAACTCGGGGTAAAGCACAAAAGAGGGGTCAAGATAAGCAGGAAGAGGAACCTGTAGCTCCGCCAAAAAAAATGACTAGAGGAAAAGGCAAAGTGGTGGAGGTGGAGGAGGCGACTACCTCAACGACAAGGTCAATGAGAACCAGGAGGGGAGCCAAGTAAATTTTTTATTGAAAATATTTATAATTAGTTAATAGAGTTAATATATTAATTACAGTAAAATAATTAAGTGTACAATGTACAAGGTTTAAATCAAATCTATTTGTTTCGGATGAAAAAAAAATTGATGAGTAAAGTAATTTATGATGTTTATGAAATTAACTAATGCTTTAATAGATTTTCTTACAAGATTTTGATAAGGGGACAAAAGAAAAAATATTTATGAAAAATTATACAAAAAAAAATGTTATATTTTAATACAAATTGCTCTGTACAATTACTATAAAAGTTAATTGATTATCAATATATGCATAAAAGAAATAGGTTTAATTGAAAGAATCATGATGATTGGTGGTTTGATTAAATTTGTAAAAAAAGTTGAATTTGTTAAAGTTGTTGGATTTTTAGTTGATTAGTGATTTCTAGAAATAAATTATATTAAAAAATGTACTTTGCTATTTTAAGCGGAAATTGATTGCTTATCATGATAATGATAACCATTAACCTAATAAGGCATATCATCAATGAAGATAACGTGTAGAATATTAGTAGCGTTCAGCATGGCGTAGCGAGGCAAGTTTGCATGAAGATGAAGCATATAAACCTTGACGTTTTGACTTTTGAGAAGCAAAAGCAACAAGTGTCTACTGTGCATTGTGCATAGTGAACAGCTGATTTTTTCCTGTTAATCAAAAAATAATTTGGAAAGGTAGTACATATTTTTAATTTGTGGTTAATTTTAGTGTGTAGTTATTTATAATGGAGGACGAAGACGGACATGGGCCATGGCGTCAGCATCCATTGGAAAATCCCTTGTAACTTTTTTTTTAATTAAAACAAATCAAGAAATATTTACCAAGTTTGTAAAGTGGGATTCTAATTTATTAACTATTATAATGGTTAATTATAATTAACAGGGTGCTGGATGTCCTCTTTGGGTACATCAGGGATACGGATACTTTAGTAAATGCTAGACAAGTGTGTAGAGCGTGGGACTATCAGGTTGGCTTATCGAATTGGAATCCAAGGAGGATTTATCAGAGTAGTGGAGGGGACGTCGAGAATGAGGAAATGGAGGCAACTTTGCCTTTATCAACGCCATCGGCAACACTGGTCCAATTAAAAAATATGTATGAAGATTGTCAAGGAAATGATCAGTTATTGAAGGCTTATCGACGTTATAATTATGTTATCGATGGATGGGCAATTAAAGATGATCAATTTAGGAGGGAAGGAGAAGTGAGAGAGGATAATTTGGCTGTGCTTCATCGCTGGTTTTGGAGGGAACATGGGGCGGCAATTAAAATAGTTAATTTATATGGTTGCGAGTTTCCTAAAGATCCAACAGTGTTCAAAGAGTGTTTTCTTAAAGAGCTTCCCAATTTGGAAGGGTTAACAATTAAAAAGTGCCGTTTTGGGAGAGAGGCTTGCCAACAACTTAAAGTGATTGCGGATAATTATCGACGTCATCCGCTGGCACAGACGAGGCCAAAATATGGAACGGATAAGGTGAAAATTTTGGAGGTTGATAAGCTCCAGTTTGAGATTGATGGAGAGTTGGAGGTGTGGTTACCCTTTTTGCTAATGATGAAGCGGGGTTTAGAACAAGTTGTTGTGAGGGGGATGGATAATAGTGATGTGGACGTTTTGGTGGGGGAGGTTGTTCCAGGCCAGAGGTTAAAAAAGCTGGATATTATGGAGTAGTAAGTTTAATAATTTAAAAGTGTTTATTCATTTTGCGGTGTAGTAGTACGTTATGTACGTTGATGCTGATGATGAATGAGAGGTTCGAGTGATAGCAGTTACTTAACTGTAGTTT
>JAQFZH010000737.1:0-27862 GCA_034695485.1 Entomobrya nivalis | reverse complement strand
TGGTTTATAAGAAAACCATCAAAAACCACCTCAGAGTCCAGAGTTCAACCTCGTAGGGATGTGAGGGCTCCCTTAATCTTGCATAGTTAATAATATATTTTTTTGAAAGAGAGGGTCGGTTATCTTGTTATGATTAGCAATTCAGTAGATATTCTTTTTTAGTTATACACAATTACTTTAGTTTAAATTGATTAAACTGGTGAGTTGGTAATTGATTAAAATCCCATCATCCCATGCTTCGAAACTAAAGCTACAGTAGCATTGCTTTTTAAAATTTAAGTAAGATTCAATGAATTACTCACTTGAAATATTTAACTAGATGTTGAATATAGTGTGATTATGCAATGAAATGAGATATAGTAGCTTGTTAAATACATTTGAGCATTTATAAGGCATAAATAAGGCACTAAAAACACAAATGAAAATTATGCTAATATATCCGTTACATTGATTAGGAACAGTACAATTGTAATTTGTAATTATATACGTTTTTACTTATGACTGAAGTGAATGGTATCCTCAGAATCACTAATTAAATATGTATCCCATAACGCTCTTTCGAATATTATAATTTAATTAGGTTTGTAGAAAAAAATACACAAATACATGATTAATGGATAGTGGTACAGAAATAATCTATTATTTTTTGAATGCAAGAGCTCTCAAAACCGATCAAGTAAACTAAAATGGGTATTGGAATGGGTAATTAGTTAGCGCGAGAAAGCATTTGTATAAAACAAAGTTACTACTGCGAAAACAATTAAAATTTAGCTGCTGAAATTATTATATTTTTGATATTGCTCCTTCCATATTTTTTTTGTAATGACGGTTGCATAAAAGTGGATAAATATTGTACTTTAAGGTTTACAAATGTATTATGCAATGAGAATTAAATGGTTAATACCCGTTGCTGGCATAATGGAAGAAATTTATATTTTAAACAGTAAGAATTTATTACAATGAAATGTTATTGACAACTTGGAAGAGATTTTTTTTTCCAGTGGCGGGATATAAGTTCATTATACAAATTTGGATGGGTCTTGTACCAAATCAAAACAATTTGCAGATTGTACAATTTATCAGAGCATTTCAATTCGACTTTTAATTACTCATATGATCTTTATAATTGTTTAATTTGTCTAATAATAAAATATATCGTTAAAATATACCTATTAAATTTTTTACACGGTTTCATACATTCGACATAAAAACATATCATTGAATAGAAATCGGTTTGCTATTGAGCGAAATAATGTTTCCAGTATTCATTGATTTCCATTCTTCCTTCTGATATTCTGTAAAAAATTTCATTCATACTGAGCAATTTGCAAAACTTTAACAAGCTAAATTGAGTTTTGTTAATTAAAACCAATTATTTTTTTACAACCAGTCAACATCATGGTTTACGCAATAAAACATGTTTTTCTGAATGAACGTGGAAATGCTTAGTTGTTCACGAAATCTTCACAATTATAACAAACAATTTAAATGGCTTTATAAATAACACATACCTTACACGTTTTATTTTGACAAATAAAAACGTAGCCAATTAAAGTGCTTACTCACAAGTATTGCTGAACTTACCCAATTTTCTTTTGCAATATCCCATCTTTCATTTATTACTTCTTTCCGTTTGTCTATTTCATTCTAAAAAATCACGTACACGTGTTTTTTTTACTAAATAACCTAATGCTTACACTATAACGTCGAAAAGAGAACTGGGAACAATTAATCATGTGAAACGCCGTTAATTTTATCTCGCTTCCATAAATTCTTCATTTTATTTTAGCCATACATACAAAAATGTTTAATAATCGTGTACTCAACGAACGCATATCTTTGTTCATTTATTCGAAAAAAAATACAAATGGATCGCTTCAAAAAAAACAATTTATGATGTCTGACTATTACTAGACATCCTTTTTCACATCCATTTTCCAACAAGTTCAATATTAAGTAAAACAATAATAAGCTTTGATTCACACGTACACAGAAAAACCTAAAAAAAACACAACGTTTATTCACCATAATTTTTACTTTGCGTTGCATAATTGCTATGCACAAGTTTTCATTAATGGCAAGGTAAACTATATTTTCAGAATGGTTTAGGGTTTAGCACACAAATTAACGTTAACTAACTTAAGCACAAGATAAATATCAGTGTTGTTGGAGCGACGATTCCACATCAATAGCTGTTCAGCTTCTGCTGGATCAATATTGACTGATAGAAGATTTTTTTCTGGATTTGTTTTTTCTACAAAACGTGGATTTAGGTGTGCAAAAATTTGCATTGTTTTTAAAAAAAGAAACGAGCTAAAATGGGTAATAAATTTGAAAACGTATCAGTAGATTGTGTAGAAATTATGTACAAATATATGAGTGCACCTATCGGTTTCTAAAAATATTGTTTTGTATTTTTAAACTACATTTCCTAACAATATTTTTTTACATTTTAGCCCAAAATCGAAGCCAAGTGTGGCTAACTACTGTCTTCGAAGATGAGGACGTGGAAAGTGCACTTGTACTTGCTGAGTCACTGAGGAAAACAAGGACAACTCGATCAACTGCTGTGCTCACTTCTTCACAGGTGTCAAGTACCAAAAGGTATGAATTGAACTGTTTAATTTTTTACTTGGTTTTTAGGAGAGCTTATAAAACTACAGAAACAATTAATGTTTTTCAGAGCTGCTCTTCGCAAGAGTTTTGATGCCGTTTTCTTCATGGCCAATGACAGTATTCCTGAAAAGTGTTGCCAAGCTAGTAAAGACGTGCAAGCTATAATATTTGCATTTTCTATGATTTTCTTTGAGAAATGCGTATTTTTGCCACCAAATGCTATGGTAAGAATTTAATACTCTCGAAGTTTTGTCAATAGATGAATCATTTATTTAAATGGTAGAGTGTGAATCATTCACAGGCCTCAGCAGACCTCATAAATAACCTTACACCATATTTCGTACGTTATAAATAAAAAACCGTCGGAATTAAATGTCGGCAGGCAGAATAACTTATGTTGCAGTTGGTTCAAAAATGTCTTGTTTTGAATAAAAAGAACGGTTGTGGGTTATTAGTCTAAAGTATAAAATTGAAATATTCTTCCGAAATATTTGGTCGGTTGATTTCAAACTAACATATCAATTATTTAGAAGGAAATAACAGTTCCTTGAAAACTCCGTTAGAGTAGTCTAGAATGCGACTCCGAACTCAGAAATATATCAGAGTGATACACAAGGAACTATTTTTTTTTGAAATTTGCCAACAAAAGGTATTGGAAAACATTGACAAGATATTTGATGACGAAATGGAATTCAAAACAAGATTTAAAGTTCTCTCAGACACAACAAGTTCCCGCCTATTTATGATCTCACCGAAACGAAATTTGTGGAAACGATTGATCGCGTGTATCCGTACGCTAAATAATGGCAAGTACTAAATTCTTCCTATGAGCTATACTGTAAACTTATACAATTATATACTGTAAACTATATATTAATATTACATTTTTAGGCATGGTGCCATCGGAGGAATACGTTTGTGAATGGCTGACGACACAAAATGTGAAGTTGGAAGCTCTGTCAGAAGATCCTATAGAAAGCTTGTCATTAAAAACTGAATTGTTGTTGACCAAGTATGTTTCCACGTGTAAATTATTTGGGATCGTCCTAAAACCTTTTACAATAAACTAAATTTATTTGTAAATTATGCCACTATCTATTTCAGGATACCCCCAAAACCTATTATTAAATTTGTTGGCACTGATATGGGTAAAGGTCTTGCTGGTCAATTAAAGCTTCTCCAAGATCAACAACTTGGACTTACAGAAAAGGTAATCAAAAAATACATAATGTAACCCTAATCTTTTGTCCGTATATACTGTTTGTAAACTTTGGTTTCATTTCTAAACGATACTTCAGCTTATTACAAAAGCCTGGTTGGACATTTATGAAAACGTAAAAAGACGGATAAATGATCTTGAAAACATTGATTTTCCTCTCAACGAAGAAAGTTGTGGTTACATCAACGAACCAATAGCAATTATAGGAATGAGTTGTCGATATCCAGGAGCGAATAATTTGAACGAATTTTGGAATATGTTATATGACGGCAAAGAAGGAATTCGTGAGCCTCCAGCATTTCGTTGGACAAAAGAGCATTCTCTCCGAGTTTCTCAAAATGACAGAAAAACTCACGCTGGATTTTTGGCCAGCTCTGTTGATGAA
Source organism: Entomobrya nivalis (assembly GCA_034695485.1). Taxonomy (NCBI): domain Eukaryota; kingdom Metazoa; phylum Arthropoda; class Collembola; order Entomobryomorpha; family Entomobryidae; genus Entomobrya; species Entomobrya nivalis. The sequence goes on along the minus strand of JAQFZH010000737.1, from coordinate 23,642 downwards.
TTCGATGCTAAATTTTTTGGAGTTAGTCCAAAAGAGGCAATGTTTATAGATCCTCAGGCCAGACTTCTTCATGAAGTTATATGGGAGTCTCTTGAAGATGGTGGAATAGATCCGTCAAGTTTATACGGGACTCACACTGGAATATTCACAGGAAGCTGGATGAATGATTACAAAGACATTGTCGAGAAATCGACAGATTATGAATTTTTCCGAACTTATATGGGAAATAGTATGGGTGCAGTAGCGGCAAGATTGTCATTCTTTTTGGGATTGACTGGACCAAGCATTGCAACAGAGAGTGGCTGTTCATCAGCCATTGTCGCTGTGGATTTGGCCGTAAAGAGTTTACGAAGTGGGGAAACGAGTTTGGCTCTTGCTGCTGGGGTTAACCTTCTTTTGCATCCGTTTACTACAGATATGATGAACTATATTATTTCATCAAATGGTCGATGTAAAACGTTTGATGCTAAGGCGGATGGGTTTGGACGTGCTGAAGGATGTGGCGTTTTGGTACTGAAGAGAATGTGTGATGCACTTAGTGACAGAGATAACATTTGGGGGATAATACGAGGGTCGGCGGTGTCTCAAGAAGGATTAAGTAGAAGTATGGGGACTCCTACAATTCACTGTGAGGCACTGGCTATGAAATTAGCATTGAAGGATGCAAATATAAAGCCAGAGCAGGTCAGTTTTGTAGAAACTCATGGAACTGGGACAGCTGTAGGTGATCCCATGGAAATTGCTGCTATTTCAAAGGCATACTACTCAGCTGATAGAAAGGAGCCTTTAATTATTGGTTCTGTGAAGACAAATGTGGGGCATACTGAGTCGTGTTCTGGGATAACGGGCATAATGAAAACAGTACTAGCGATGCAGAACCAACTCATTCCAAAACATTTAAATTTGGATGAGCTCAACCCTGAAATATTTTTGGACTCTATACCAGCAGTCATTTCTTTACAACCAATGGAATGGCGAAAAGTTCAGGGGAAACCGAGATATGCTGGAGTAAGTTCGTTTGGAATTACTGGAACGGATGGACATGTAATACTTGAAGAAGCACCGGATTATCAATACCCGAAGTTTTGTCTGGGAATGGAAAGACCTGTTCATATTATGAAAATATGTGGGAAAACTGATGAAGCTCTACAAGAACTATTGTCCAAGTACAAGAATCAATTTTATGAAAAAGCTAAAATATTGGAAGGACAGAACGACTTTGCAAACACTGCCTATTCCTCTAACGTTGGTCGAGCTGGTTTTAATCATCGGGCTGTTATCGTGGCCAGCAACTATAAACAAGCTGGAATGATCCTCAAAGAAAATAATTATCTCCGAGGTGAAATTAAAGAAACTGAGAAAACGAGCAATCAAATTTGTTTTCTTTTTACCGGTCAAGGATGTCAGTATGAAGGGATGGCTAAACTACTATATGACACGAGCCCAATATTCCATACACATTTTGACAGTTGTGAAAAAATGCTTAAACGACTCTATAATTTGTCAATACGAGACGTTCTTTGGGAAAGCGATTTTCCAGATGAGAAAATTTCTAGGACAATTTACAGTCAGACAAGCATATTTTGTGTGGAATACTGTCTTTTTAAATTATGGCAAAGTTGGGGAATCGAGCCCAACTATGTTTTGGGTCACAGTCTTGGGGAATTTGCGGCTGCTGTTGCTGCAAACATTTTAACGTTTCAAGACGCTCTCAAACTTGTTGCGGAAAGAAGTCGTTTAATTGATTCCCTTCCCAGAGGAAGTATGCTTGTTGTCATGGCTTGCAAATCGACAGTGGGAAAATTGCTGACATTGGCCAATTGTGATTTGGACTTTGCCGCTGTAAATCATCCAGAACAAACTGTACTTGCTGGGAACACAACGGAAGTACAAAAGTTTCTCGACTATCTTAATGGCAAGGAAATAAAAGCAGTTTTGTTAGAAGCTACTCATGCTTTCCATTCCAGACATATGGATCCTATACTAGAGCGTTACAAGGCTATTTGCGAAACGATTGTCTTCCAAAAAGGAAACAACGTACAATATATATCCGGACTAGAAGGAAAACTAATTTCAGATCCTTCAGAAATTAACTCAGATTACTGGATACGTCACACTCGTGAAAAAGTAAGCTTTATCGATGCATCTGATGTTGTTAATTTAGCAAACGTTTCTCACTACTTGGAAATAGGACCTCAACCCGTTCTATCAACTTTTATAATGTTAAATAATCAAAATAAGGACACACTGAAAACCTGTTTAGCTTCACTTCGTCGTGGAACGAACGACTGGGAAACGATTTTGTCAACACTTGGAAAACTATACTTAACAGGGTTTAATGTCGACTGGGAAGGATTAGATAAGCCATACATACGAAATAAAGTAGCATTACCTTTTCATCCTTTCAACCGAAAGCCTTTTTGGGTGGATTGCAATAAAAAGTTGTCTTTAGCGCTACATCCATTGCTAGGGGTTAAACTAAGCAATGCTTCAAATCTGAGCATATTCGAAAACAATATTACTACGAATCACATACCTTATTTGAAGGACCACTGTATCGGCAACAGAATCATATTTCCTGGAGCAGCATTCGCCGAAATGTGTTTATCAGCGGGGTACTGTGTGGCAAATGGCTTTGTTGAACAATTGGACGTTCCAAGAAGGGCCATTAAATTAGAAAATCTTCAAATTGAGACACCATTTGAATTTAAGGAAGGAAAAAATTGCTGCCTACAAGTAATTGTGGATCTTCCAAACGAAACAGATAACATCCCAACTGAAGGTCATGGATTCCTTGTAAAAATCTTTCATCAGGACAAATCTCTTGAAGACTCAACAAAATGGGTGCTCCACGCTACATCCACTTTTCTACCTATGGCTTCGACGAAACAAACTTTACGTCATTTTAGTCCTGAAAAGATTCAAACAATATTGTCAAGTGTTGAACCCACAGATCCGCAAGTGTTCTACAAACGAGCTGAAGACAGCGGTCTTAAATTTGGCCCAAAGTTTAAACAAATTGAGCGCCATTGGAATTTGCCGTCAGTAGAAAACAATACTGATGAGGTGGTTGCCAAAATATCTATACCGGAAGATCACGATAAATATCTTCTTCATCCACTTATAATTGATGCAGCTATTCAGGCCAGTATTTTGACAAAAGTGAACTATAACCATGCCTCAAAACTTAAAGTTCCTATTCGCTTAGGTTCCTTAACCCTACTTAGTAATGTGGATAGGACTTCGGACACAAGCCTCTACTTACACGCATGGTCTATAAATGAAAAACTGCAGTGCTTTATTTTTTCGAATCTCAACACGTTCATCCCTATTGCCTTCATAGAGGATATAGAAATCATTGACACTACCATAAAAACTGTGGAATCGGTTTTAGAACAGCAAACCAGCAGTTTTCCGGAGGCTTGGGAGGAATGTTGGAGAGTTATTCCAGGACCATATACAGATCGCCTCGAACTAATTCCAATCCAACGACTATTTTCTCAGGACGAGTTTAAAAACGAACTAGGCATTCTTTGCAAAACAAACCCGAATAATTTGGAAATGATTTTAAAAACCAATCGTTTAATATATCTTTACATATTAAAGGCATTGTACGATCTAGGCTGGCAGCCTACACTTCACGATGAGAATATAAATATTGTGCGGTTTTGTGACAAGTTTCGCATTGCTCCCGAATTCCGCAAACTGGTCCGTTTTTACTTTACCGTATTTCAGGAAGAACATATATTTGAACATGATAGTTCCACAAATACATGGAAAATACTTGCTTTGCCACCATCACACAACGATATTATACTAGAAGCTGATAAATTAACTAAGGAACTGAAATATACTAAATCTGACCTTGCTGTTAAAATTTATGATCGAATTTCGCAGTCACTTCCAGTCTTATTAACAGGGCAAGAATCAGTACTTGACATTCTGTTTCCAACGAAACCAGAAAACGAACAATTTTCCGCTCACAATTTCTATCTCAATTATCCCGGGCGGGAAGACAGCTACAAAGTTGTGATGCTTATAGTGCGAAAACTTCTGGAAATGCAACATTTCGCTAATAAATCAGACTCGAAACGAGTACTTCGAATTTTAGAAGTTGGCGCCGGAACAGGTTCATTGAGTCGAGTTGTATTAGAAATATTACGGGAAATCTGGGGAACTCAGTTTGAATACTACTATACTGACATCTCTTTAGGATTTTTTACAACAGCAGAAAAAACATTTGAGGAGTACAAGGTCAACATAAAGTTTGTAGTTTTTAATGTGGAGCAAGGTCCAATAGAACAGGGAATCCCACTAGAATATTTTGATCTGGTGGTTGCTACTGACGTATTACATGCCACAAGAAATTTACAAGAGACTTTGATACACATTCGACAAATTATGAGACCTAGAGCTGCGCTATATTTTACAGAATCAATCGAATGTCTTCGGGACTGCACTTTTGTGTTTGGGTTGTTGGATGGCTACTGGCGATTTGAAGATTTTGAGAGAAGACCGCATCATTGTTGTACTAATCAAGATGGTTGGCGAGATGTGTTGAGTTACAGTGGATTTACCTCATTCAATTACTGTGAACCCTATGAAGGAAGAGTTGGATGTATTACGGCTGAAGCTGATGAAAATACAGATATTTTAAACTTGAATGACTTTCCCACTGACAGAGTTCAGAACTGGGTTGTCTTTTCCACTGTTCATGACAAAGTTACAGAGTACGTTGCCAATTTAATGTATGCGGCTGGTTTCAACGTTTCGATGGTTTTTAAATGCGAAGAGAAAACTAACGAGTTAGAAAATGCAAGAAAACTTATTAATCCAAGTATCTCATTGACTTGCATAAATTCAAAAAACATAGCTGGAAATTCGATTGAAAATATTCTATCAACTAAAAAGGCTCACGGGATATATTACGGCTGGGGAATAATTCAAGATTGCATTATTGACCAAGATGAGGTTTCTTTGCCGTTTTTACACATTGCACAATGGTCAATAGAACAGAGCACGATGCCTAAACTGTTTATTTTTACAAAAGGAGTTCATTCGATTAACGGATCTCTAACATGCAACCCAACATCAGCTACATTGTTTGGAATGGTAAAAAGTTTGAAAAACGAGAATCCGGAGATGATTGTGAGATATATTGATTTGGAACCGGACGACGAAAAGGAAAACTGCAGAAAAAATGTTACCCAAATACTATTCGAGCTTGCTATATGGAAGGGATCTAAAGAAGCCTCCAGACTTCAAGTAGCTTACAGAGATAATCAACGTCTCGAGCCCAGATTAATAAAAACCCATATTTCTAAAGCTGCCGCCGAAGAGCTGAAACTTCCTCCAAGTGTTACTCGATATCAGTTGGTGTTGCCAAAATCGCGAGCAATCAAAGACTTGGAGTTTGACAATCTGGAAGTTGCGGATATTGAAGAAAATCAAGTTGAAATTAAGGTCAAAGCTTACGCGCTAAACTTTAAGGATGTTTTAAGCATTTTAAAGCCTAGCGCTGAATTCGAGTCGTTTAATCTGATTGGTCACGACTTTTCTGGTTATGTTAGTAAACTGGGCTCGAATGTAAATACTCTAAAAGTAGGTGATAAAGTCTTTGGAGCAAACTACAAGGATATGCAGCTACCAAGTCATGTTATTATAGCGGCTGACCGTTTGCATCTTGTTGGAACAAACATGACATGTTGGGAAGCATCCACACTTCAAATAGTATATGCCACAGCTTATTATAGTTTATTTACTATTGCCAAAATGAAGAAGGGAGAGACCATTTTAATCCATACAGGATCCGGTGGGGTTGGACTTGCAGCTATAGAAATTTGCAAGCCTGTTGGTGTTACTATCATTACAACTGCAGGTAATCCGAGAAAACGAGCCTACTTGAAGTCACTAGGCATTGAGCACGTATTTAACTCAAGGAGTACTTCCTATGAACATGAAATACTACAGGTTACGAAAGAAAAGGGGGTGGATATTGTCTTGAATTCTATCACTGGCCCAGGTTTCAAGGAAGCAAGTTTATCATGCTGCACTAAAAACGCACGATTTGTGGAAATGAGCAAATTGAACATTTGGACTAACGAACAAGTTAAGGCTTTACGACCAGATGTACAATATTCCATTGTTGATTTAAGACACTTGGATAATGAGGAATGGATGCAGTTGGCAGGCCAAGTTAAAGAGTACATTGACCAAGGACATTGTAAACCAATTCCTTATGTGAAATTCGACGCTCTAAATATTCGACAAGCAATGCATTATTTCCAAAGGGCAAAGCATATAGGCAAAATAGTTTGTGTGATGCCTGAAATAGATATTCAGAATGGGGTGTATAAAGTGACGGTGCCACTGTTTAATAACCAAAGTACCTACTTGATAACCGGGGGTTTAAAGGGAATCGGATTTGAAGTGTGCAAATGGATGTTGGAAAAAGGTGCAACTGATATAGTACTCATGTCCAGGAATCCACCAAGCTCCAATATCCTACAAGACATTAAGGATCTAAACAGTGAGGGCTTTAACATATTGATTCGATTAGGGGACGTCTCGAATTTGAATCAATGCAAAGCCATTATAGAAGAAATCGCAGAAGAAGGAAAACCGTTAAGAGGTATCATGCATTGTGCTGGTGTGCTTAGTGACAACCTGTATGTTGATCAAACATGGCAATCGTTTAAAGATACTTTTAAGCCAAAAGTAACGGGAACCTGGAATTTGCACAATTTAACTGAAAAACTCGACCTGGAACATTTTGTCTTGTTTTCATCGTTTAGCGCGCTTTTGGGCATGCCAAGTCAATCAAATCATGCCGCTGCTAACTGTTTTGAAGACGCATTTGCACATTTCCGACATTCTAAAGGCCTTTCAGCGACATCTATAAATTGGGGAGTGTGGTCACAAGTTGGAATCGCTAGTGACATGAATGTTCCCGGAGCTCTTCCTGTAAGCGTTAAAAGAATGCTAAATGGACTGCAATTTAGCCTTAAGCATCCAAATCAACAACAGCTCGCTTTTGGTTCATTTGACTCTTTTTCCAAATCCAGTATATTCTGTCCAATGATTAAGCATTACGCGGATGATAGGCTGTTGGAAACAGTTGTGGATAATTCTAAAACTGACGATGTTTTAAACACGAATAAATTTTGGGCAAAAATTAATATTGCTTCAAGTAAACCGGAAATGGAGTCGGTGGTACAATATTACCTTAAAGCAATTTTAAGAGCGGCACTTCGTTTAGACACTGACGATGATATCAATAAAGACGCTAACTTAACTGATATTGGAGTGGACTCTCTTATGGCAATAGAATTAAAAAATAGCATTCAAACCTTGCTAGGTTCGAAGGTAACTGTAACTCCATCCCTTCTTAAAAATTCAAATACTGTAACAGAACTGGCAGCTTCAATCGTTGAAAAAATCGTACAAAATGACAACACTGAACGCTTAAATGTACCTTTAACGAGAAGCGAACTTTTGGAACTTTTTGACACAGATATTAAACTTGATCAAGATATTCGACCGGAAATATCTTTGAAACTGAGTGTTAAACCGTCCCAAGTTAAAACCGTACTTGTAACTGGAGCAACAGGACAAATAGGCTGTAATATTATAGCGGAAGTGTCCAAAAACTATACAAACGTTAACAAAATAGTATGTCTTCTGCGTCCTGTCGAAGGATCTAGTCCCGAACAACGAGTTTTAAATAGTCTAAATTCGATTGGCTTGACAAACAGTGTTGATCTGTCGGAATTAGAATATGTTGTTGGTGATGTAACGGAGATAAATTTGGGAATGGATCAAAAAACATTTGACAAATTGTGTGAACTCGTAGATGCAATTTTTTACTGTGCGGGTAGTTCAGACTATACCGAGATATACAGACGTTATGACAATAAGAAAAGGACGGATATCCGATCAGTTCTTGTGGTTGGTTTGAAAAACACGCTGCAATTTGCATGCACTAAAAAACTAAAACCTATATTTTTCCCTTCAAGCATAATGTGTGCTTTATTTGGAGGGAAAGATGATGATGAGAGTTTGTCGGATCATTGGTCAGAACCGGAGGCTATTAAAGCATTGATAAGCTCAACCTTTTCTGGATTACAATTGTCGCAAATGGTTTGCGAACTGGTTTTAAAGGAAGCAAATATAAGGGGCATTCCCTGCAAGGTTTTTAGATATCCTTGGATTGCTGGAAATAGTATTACTGGTCGTTTGAACCACAGCAGTAGCTTGTACATTATGAGGTATCTCAGTTATCTAAAAGTTGGGGCAATGCCAGACCTTGCTCTCCCAGCAAATATTTTACCGATTGATTTGTGTACGGAAATATCCGTCAAAATATTTTTTAATGATGATAGTCCATTTGAAATATTTAATATTTCTCATCCTTGTCCCCAACTAGAACAAGAGTTTGTGAGGGTTGCAAAAGTGGAGTTTGGAAGGGACTTGGAAATTTTAGAGTACAGTAAATTTGCCGAAAGATTAGATGAAAATGAGGGGAATAATAAGATGTTAGAAGATTTATATCAGGGAATAAAAGCTATGGGCTTGCAATTGATCGAAGCGACAATGTTCTGGAAACGGTATATTGTTAACCCAGATACATTTTTCCAGAATGAAAAGGTTACCAGGTTTGTTCCCGAGTTTTACAGTCAAGTTGAACCATCAATGGAAACCGTTACAAGAGATCTACGTTATCTTAAATGTGAAGGGCTTTTCGACAAACTTTACATAACATAAATATAGTGATTGTTACCGTCAAATTAAAATTAATTGTGATTTGATTTTAGTTTAGATGAACTATGTATAAATAAAAAATGTCTCCAAATAGGATCGCTATAAACCATATCTTAAAATTTCAGTAATTAATTTTATTTTCATAATAATGATCAATGATTTAATGATTGAACAACGGGCAGATATTATAAATGTTTATTCAATTCAACATACAATAATAAATAAAAGTAAACTTATGTTTAAGCTTACAAGAGATTATCATCATCCCTAATTTTGTTTACACGTCCTACCCCAAATCTTATCTTTAGTCAGTTTATCAACACTCAAAACATCCACCAAGCTACCAAATTTTTTCTCCGAAATCTCCAATTCTACAGTTTTTTCGTAGCCAAAAACTTCCTCAAGTTCCCCTTACTTATGCCGATCAACTTTACCACAAATCCAATATCCCAACAGCCTGAAAATTTCCAAGTGAATATGAAAGGATGAGCCATGTACAGCTTCCATTCTCTCAAGTCAACCTTATACCTAACATTTAGCATTGCATTGCCACTTTTGTCCCCTCTTGGATTATGCAGGCGCTTCAACAGTTGAATTTCCTCCCTGGTCATTTTAGTAGTCCACGCCAAATCTCCATGAGAACCTTGGTTACAACTTAGAAATCTATCAGTTTTAAGGACCACCCCATCTTTTGTATTAAAAATACACGAGTCTCCATCCATGGTCAGCGCACAGAACTGCAAAAAATCCCGAAACAACTGCAGTACATTTTCCACCCTCGCATTCTCTTCTCCCAATCCAGGAGACATTTTCCATTCTTCCACGAACTTGGGATGTTCATCAAAACCAATGTCACTTCCTTTTAGACCGTACCTCAAAATCTGATGGGGTCTCAGTAGAATGAAAGGATAGAACGTTCACCCAGCTTTTGAGCTTGATGATGATGATGATTAAGTGAGCTGACTTCAGATTTTTTGGACTGATAGTCTTCGGGTCCAGACTGTGATTCCCTGCCTCTTTTTCTGGGAGGAAAAGGAAGTGTCATGAAAGTACTTAGGGAAATCCTGTAGGTTCCTTGTGGTAATAATACATTCACTGTTGACCCAAAATACAATAATTTTTAATTAATTCATTATAATTATTTTAAACTTTATTTCGCTAGTAGTTAACTTTGACAAATTCTATTAAATGTGCATGGTTATTTGTTCCTTTTAATAACCTGCCCTCAAACTGGATGATCCTCATTCTTGACCGCCCCTCCTCCCACCAAATAAAGTCAGTGACAAAAGTGCTCTCATTCCGACTACCAAAATACTCAACAATCTTTTGAGCACTAGCCGCCGTTAAGTCATCAGCTGAATATATCATTAAACAGCTACCTTTTATGTTTTTACTCAACTCTGTCATTATTAACATGAAAAACTTCCTTGTTTTCCTTTCAGGCCAAGTTCTGATTCTGATGACCTTACAAAAAACAAACTTTTCATTGGAAACTAAACAGTTTAGTAAATACATCAGTTGATGACATTTTTGATAATGATAATGAATCCATGTTGTTAATTAGTAATTACTTTAAAAACACGACTACAAAAGCATAAGCTCAACTTATGAAAGCAAAGCAGTTACTGAATTATGAAGTTTTATGTGTTGTGTGTTGGCTTGTTATTTATTTGACCAGCCGCAGCCCAAGTAACATGTTCATCTCACGAAGCTGTTAAGAAAAGCACACGGCTGCCGAAAAATAATGGGCTAGCGCTAGCGGACTCATCATTACGCCGCCCATGTTTCTGCATTTAAATCTTTGCTAATCTTGCATTCATCAATATAATCAGCTAGTTAAATTTCATTATATTTGGAGAGGATGGAATTTTCATTTTGGTGTTAATACCCCTGAATTAAAATAACAGCAGATTTGTCCATTTATGTGAATTAGTAAGTTTTTTTCATGTAAAATATGTGTACTTATGACTCATAACGTATTAGCCGAAGTAACATTTTATACTTGATTAAAAGTTACCTGATTTTCGAGATTGCCTGTTAAACAAAAACAAATAATTGTATATTTATCTTAACATCATTGTTCATCATAACTTTGGAGAGTTGGTAATAAATTGAATTCCATCCTTAAAAGCTACAGCTGAATTAGCATTCGATTTTTATTTCGGGGGCAGCATTCAACGAAATCCTACAAAATTCGGACATTAAAGATAACAGTGTGTTTATATGAATGAAGGTAACCACAATAAAAAGAGAATAGTTTTTGTTTAATTTATTACAACATTTATGTCACATTTTTGCACATACTGTGCATGTGCATACGAAAATTATACAATACTCAAATACTACTGAACACTGTGTACCTTGCAACCTCTACAAATTCTAAACTGCTAATATATCCGTTACAGCGATTGGTAACGATAACGATAATTAGCGTAAAATGTCAATTTAAAATCACTTTCGCAATGCATTTATTTTACTACTTCATTTCATCGATTCTATTGGAATGTGTAAGAAAAAATTCAATAGAGAAGGAAACCAAGTGGTTGCATATAGTTTACCTTGTACATTCCACAGCAAAAACCTTTCTTAAATTCTAACTTGACTTTTTTTTACTGAATATTCATTAGTTTAAAATTAGAGCAAGTTACTGACAACGAGTGCTTGTTCAAAAATGATATTGAGTTATTAGTTAAGTAGAGATTATTGGAATGTTTTGCATTTATAATAAACTTCACATGTTTTCAGTTCTCAAGGTCAATTATATTATGCTTGTGTAGTGAAGGATTCTCTGCATTTCTTATTGCATAATCAACTATTTCCCCTGTAAAAATGATGTACTTGAAGAGCCCTTTATAAGCTGGCGGCATTTCACAAAGAAGCATCAATCCTTCCTTGTTTACCTAATCAATCATTTCCGCTCTGATCGATTTGGGTCTAAAAGTTCCTATTCAAAATGTTCAAATTTTCGGTAAGTACTGATTTTCTTCTCGGAATACATCAATTCTCATGATTCTACTGTTTTTACCCTATAATTGGTCAAGTTCAACTTTAAAGCTTCAATTCGGATTTTTTGTCTCAAAATACCCCGTTGAAGCGAGCATTCGAAAAATATTTTTACAAATATTCAAAGTTTACGTCACCTTAAAAACCGGTATTTTTTAAAATTTATTTTAAAGGTCTTTCTGCTCACTGGTCTTGTAATGACCGGAGGAGCTGTGCCACAATATGGACAACCTGCAGCAGCGTTACCATCAGCAGCGCCACCCTCATATGGTGGCTCTGCTGGACAACCCCAACAATCGCAACCTTCATATGGCAGCGCTGCGGGACAACCTCAACAAGCACAACCTTCATATGGCGGTGCTGGACAATCTCAACCCGCCCAATCTTTATACGGCGGCGCTGGACAATCTCAACCAGCCCAATCTTCATATGGCGGCGCTGCTGGACAACCCCAGCAATCCCAATCTTCATATGGTGGCTCTGGACAATCCCAGCCTGCCCAATCTCAACCAGCCCAGCCCTCATATGGCGGCGCTGCTGGACAACCCCAACAAGCCCAACCTTCATATGGCGGCTCTAGACAATCCCAGCCTGCCCAATCTCAACCAGCCCAATCTTCATATGGTGGCTCTGCTGGACAACCCCAACAATCGCAACCTTCATATGGCAGCGCTGCGGGACAACCCCAACAAGCCCAACCCTCATATGGCTCGGTAGCACAACCTCAACAAGCACAACCTTCATATGGCGGCGCTGGACAATCTCAACCCGCCCAATCTTCATACGGCGGCGCTGGACAATCTCAACCAGCCCAATCTTCATATGGCGGCGCTGCTGGACAACCCCAGCAATCCCAATCTTCATATGGTGGCTCTGGACAATCCCAGCCTGCCCAATCTCAACCAGCCCAATCTTCATATGGTGGCTCTGCTGGACAACCCCAACAATCGCAACCTTCAAATGGCGGCGCTGGACAATCTCAGCCTGCCCAATCTTCATATGGCGCCGCTGCTGGACAACCCCAAAAAGCCCAACCCTCATATGGCGCTGCAGCACAACCTCAACAAGCACAACCTTCTTATGGCGCCGCTGCTGGACAATCTCAACCCGCCCAATCTTCATACGACGGAGCTGCATCATCCCCAGCAGCTGGAGCAAGAAGTGACCTTACAGTCCAATGCAAGGCCACTCCAGGCCCAAATGGTAACCTGAAATACGACTGCTCTGGGGTAAACAAGGATGCAGTCACCCTCAAAACTGAACATATTCTCTGGCTCGAAAGTGAACCTCAAAAGCCTCAAAATCTGGACATCGAAGTTCCAAACTACTACATTGACGAATTCATCCGGGCTGCTTTCAAAGCATTAGCACCCAAAGAAGCTGACAAGGTTAACATCCTCTTGAAAAAGCCTTATGTGTCTTATAACGCCCAGAAGGATGAAGCACCAAAACCACAAGTTCCACAGCCAGATGTCAAGGTCAATTATCAACCTATTGAGAAAATTTCTGTTCATTATCCAACTCAAAAGCAGTACCAAAATAGTGCAAGTAGCGCTGCAAGCAGTGCGCCACCAGCAGCAAGTGCTCCAGCAAGTTATGGTCCAAGTCCGTACTCCCGACCACGAAGACAGACCGAATATGGATTCTACTTAACTGCTTTGTAAATGGCCGTGATATTTCCGATTTTTCATGTTTTTTTTACAAATGGAATATTCCAAAAAAAAATATTTAATTTGCTCTTTCTTCATCTAAATTATATAACAATCCGTTTTTTACATTTTTTTTGTTTCCAAAAATAAAACTTTACATGATTGGTTGATTAAAAAGTCCGCATTTAAAAAAATATTTTTAAGTATCAAAAATATATCATTTATCATGAGTCTGCATGACGAACCACCACCAATGTAAGTGCTAGTACAAGTACACTACATACTACATACATCTACTTTTCATGAAAATCCGATAAAGCATTATTGGAAATGGAGTTGTTGTGTTATATGTTGTATGTATGTATATTTTCTCTGTCATAGAGTTCTGTTTCCGCAAGCACTTTTACTTGCGTTTTTGGTGGTATTGCGTCTGCGTACGCACTTTACCTTTTTTGTAGAATACCTGATCTCGTAAGAGAAGGTTGTGTGATTGTGAGCATTGCTCGTTGTAAAATTGATTGAGATTATTAATTTGTTAATTAATAAATCTGTTGTAAAACCTTTAATTCTTGTTGTGTAGCTTACGCTGCATTATTACCACGTGGTTGCAGAATAGTTTACGCTATTTGCTTTCCACATAGTTTAATTGTCCATTTTACTGTCATAGTCATCGTCATTAAGTTTAACAGTTTAATAAGTCAAGTCAGGTATCGCACACCAATCTGCATTTGAACATTTACTAATATTAGCATTGTTGTTCTTCTACATTTAAGGAAACACTGAAAACGGTTAGTCTTCTTTGGTTTCAACAAGCATCTTTCATCTTTCGTTCGATCCATTTCCTAAAACTCTTAAGGGACCATCCACAATTTACAATTAACTTTTTAATTTTCAATACAATTTTCTCGTAGTCTCTACAAATTGCAATCAAATTATGCTTAAAAAACTTAAAAAGACATTTTCCCCTGAACAGATATTAAAGCTATTATGTTTAACTTTAATATATGGATGGCCCCATATAAAATATGACGATACGCTTCTCATCTCATGTCTCAGTTTGCTAGCTTTTTCACTTCGTTCTTTTTGTGCAAACGACGAGCCCTGCCGCGCGATCGCGCTCAAATGAATAAAACTGCAATCTGATTGGTTCTCGATTCGAGTCCAGTCAAAACAGGAAAAAAATGGGAAGGGAAATGAAGGATGAAGGAGAGCTGTGTTGACGTTTTTGTTTCTGCTGTCGTTCGTCCTGCTTGTTGTGCATTTTTGCTACTTTTTTTGGTTAGCTCTTAGCTGTTTTGTTTGAGTGTTGGTGGTTGGGGAAAAATACAAAAGGGACTTATTAAAAGTTAATCTTAGTTGTTCTCCGTGTTTTTAATTGTTGGACAATTAACCTTTGGTCAATATTTTACTGCTATTGGATTTTTACTGAGGTAAAGTTAATTAATTAAGAAAGAAGATTATTTTAAATAGTTTTTTTGTATGTTTATATTCTAAATATTTTTCTGCTGTTGGAGGTGTGAACTATAATATTAATGGCTACAATTTAATTGGTTAGTTGGTCATTTATTTAGGAGGGGAGGAAAAGATGGATCCGAAAGTGAGCATGGAGTTGTTGGAGGGGGGTTTCCGGTCAGTGCACTTGGACGTGGATGTCGTTGGTGCTGAAGGGAATCCTTATGGAGCTGCAGCTGGTACTGGTGACCAAGGAGTTAATGTAAGTTTAATTGTTACTCAACCATATTTAGCGTATAGTTTAGCTTTTTAATTGTTTTAAGAATGTTTAACTTATAATTAATTTTTGTTTGATTTATAATAATTTTTTAAGGGGAACGCTAAGGACGACGGTTGTACTGAGTGGGAGTACAAACTCCACCGAGAGAATATTATTGATGGACCCAGATCATCCTCTGCAATTAGGTTCAGTTCTAGGAGTGACCTCTGCTTGTTCCTCGACTCCATCAGGGACTCCTCCGGAAATCCATTTGTCAATGGTGCGAAAGCCCTTGTGCTTTGTCCTGAAGGAGAGGCTGAGGCAGATAACTTGACAATTTACTTGGATCTCGCCAAGCAGCTGGTACAATCCTTTGGAAAGGGGATCCAGGAACTGGAGATGAAGCTTTGGGGAATGGGGGATCCATTCGAAGTCCATGCCTTTCTCATTGCCATACTCAAAAAGCTCCCAAATCTCAAAGCCTTACATTTGAGTCTGCGTCTGGAACCTGGTAACCGAAATACTCCATTTTTTGAGCATTTTGATGAAAGTGAGGAGATCAAACCAGCTTCCAAATTGGAGTATTTGAACTGCCGGGTGTACAACTCCAATGATGTGATTTTACTGGCTCCAATATTTGCTGCTTATTGTTCAAAATTGAAGAAGATTTCCGTGACACCATTTACATGGGATCTTTTGGCAATCGACAGTCAAAAGCTTTTTGAGGATCTCCAAGAGTTCAACATGTGCTGGTACAGTAATCAGTGTCAAAGTGTTGGGATTGACGCGATGTACACACTATTTGCTGAAGACTTTGCTCCAAAGCTGGAGAAATTAAGATTGCTGTACACTCACTGTGATCACTTGGAACGCCCGGTGGAGTGGCTCTTCAAGGTGCTCCAGAAGTTCAAGCGGTTGACCTTGCTGAATTTGACGGGATTTGAGTTGACGCCACCGCCAGATGACCGATTGCTTAGGGATCTTCCTGTGAATGGGACTTTGAGGTCACTCAAGTTCCAGGATCATGCTGAGATGAAGTACGACTTTTTGGTGAAGTTGACCGGTCTGAAGAATCTGTTTATTGAGGGCAGTCGGTTCCGGTTTTCTTACGAAACTGAAGAGGATACTTACGAGGCGGAGGAAGGAGAGGTCAAGTTGAGATGCTATTTGTACCGGAAGGAGCTTTCCAAGTCAAATGTTTGGGAGAAGGTGCCAAGCTTGAAGAAGATTGTCTTTGAAAGATATGCGGAGTCTGGAAAGGTTCCACCGGAAGTTGAGGAGTACTTGAAAATGTAATAACGATACTGCTATCCTTTTTACAACTTTAATATGTTACCTTACTTTACATAGTAAATATTACAACTTTGTTAACATTAAGGTCGTAAAGTGAAATAGTTGGTTGATATCTGAATTAAAATTAAATGTAAATAATCGTTGCACATTTTTTGAAATCATTTTGATTGTAGTTAAAATTTGTATTTTGGTTCTGTTCGGTTGATGTACTGCGAATAAAATTATAATTGCAGTTTTTTCTAGTTTTACTGGTAATGCATTAATGAACTTGTTTGTGATAACCAATTTTAAGCATAAGAAATCTTATACACATTTGTAATCGTGTTGAAATGCCAATAGTGCGTGCAAAAAAATCGTCTCAAAAACTTCAAAATTGACTGGCACTTAGAATTAAAAGCAGAGGTATAAGTTTTCATGCCTGAAGCAACATCTCATGACATACTATCCCAAACTTATTGTGGAGTGAGAAAAAAATCCCTAATTATTTTTAGTACGGTTTTTATTTTTATTTTGGGGTCTTGATCAACTAAACAAAATATTATATTGGACGGTTTCAATAAGAGTAAAAAATAATAATTATAAGACACAATACAATATTTAATTTAAAAAATCATGTAAGTCGTTTGGATCATAACAGTTCAACAATCTCATTTACTAAAGTAGAGATAAAAAATAATAGTTTAACCAAATATGTATCACTTTTTGGTTTCTACTTAAATATATGTCCAAAATTACTGAGGACGCAACTTTATGAATTGTTTGAAACAAATCTAATTCAGTATTACAATTGATCATAGACTTTCGAACTATACCGCCGAAAAGCAAGTATCCGAAAAGCATTTATTACATTTGTAGTCATGTTCATTATTAATATTTAATTTTCGAAAAGTTCATCAAGTTTTTTGACACTTGGCTGAGAGAGCTTGTTGTACAAAACTTGCAAGCCTAAAATCAAGTAAATTTGAAATTTCCTAATATCGAGGTCAACCGATACCGTCCACTATTAATTTCAAATAAAGTTCAGTTGGTTCGGCTAAGATAGCCATAATTTTGGCAAAATGGATTTTTATCGTTAAAAATGTTAAAAATGGATTCTCATCATCATCTTTGTTATTGGCTACTTCCATTTACACTTTTCAGAAAACTTTAAGTTTTAAGTTTTTAACTTTAAGAATCATGACTATATTCGTGTGTGTTAGTTTCTCAAAATTAATTTCTAATTCTAACATTTCTACTTCAAAAGATCAAAGTTGCTCTACCCGCGTCGAATTTTTCAGTCTTATGGCATTAGTTACTTATTGCTAGTTTGAATCAAGCTATTGTCTTTTAAATTAACCTCCAATTCTAATTTTAAAATATCAGTCTTCAAATTTCACATTAAATTATTCAGAGCTTAATTTACATTTACATCACTTACAATCAACTTTAGTTGAACACAAAATTACTTATTATATTTAGCTATCGATTATATTAATACCTTAGTTCTTACATTGTTTTGTTAACCATTTTCTACCCAAGCGCAATTTGATATATAATATAATATTCTTTTAATTTTTCGGAATACAGTTGGCCTATATTTTTTGGCGGGTTATAGAATAAGAATAAACTATTACATAGGAGACACTTTACATATATTACATTAAAAAAACACGTCATATAATTTGTTACCTAAATCTCAACTCTTATAAAACAAATTATCTTTTCCAATTTAATTTTTAATTAAGTATTTCGTAAAGCCAGGAAACCTATCCACTTTCCCTTTGCACAGTTAAACCCAGAAAACCCCAGGTTTTAAATCTAACCGTAGTGTTGGGGTAAACGTTCATCCATCGAAATAAAATCCAAATCGCATAATTCTAATAAGTCGTATTTACAGGTTCAAAACTAAAGATATTTGACTTGAGTTAGATTGAAAACGTAACTAAATCTCAACCTAAAAATAACTAGCAGTCGTATATTCTAAAGACAAGGTTTATTTATTCAAATACAACTTAAGGAACAATGTCGTTTACAGAATCTACATTTAGGATTCACGCCAAAATTCAAAATTATATACCCATGCCCTACTACCTTAACAACGAACTAAAAACCCTCAACGAGCATCCCAAATACAACAATAAATACTACAAAGAATTCCGCCAGATCATGCATATTTTCACTCAAGTCACATTCCCATACTTCATTGCCAGATTGATGTACATATACATCCAATGGGATTTCTTTCAAAAGAAGCCATTCGAAGAAGTGGCTTTTAACGGGATATTCACATGTACATTTGCAGTTTTGAATGAAACAAATCGTTTAGTTCGTACCAAGAATAGGTTTATACAATGTTTAGTCACAGAAGAGTGTAAATTAGTGAAGTTTGCACATAATGCCAAGCAGACGAAACCTCAAACTAAGCGCTACACTCTCAGTCAAATTATAGTTTGGGCGATGGCTAGTGTCGTGCCCATAATGACATTTTGCGTGCTAATGATCCCATTTATGGTATCCTGGTGCCCTCTACAGGTTTGTTTAGGAACAAGTATATTTGTAAAGCTGTTAGCATCCATAACGTATAGTTTATTAATGGCGAATAATTTAACAGTTTTTGTATCTATTATTCAAATGTGTTTGTCTGGATTGGAGAACATAATTCGGTTTAGCAGTGCAGCCAGTCTTACGGAAGGTTATTTGTTCTCTTCAAAAAGTTGGTTAATATTTCTTCACAATCGATTTAGAGTTACCCAATATATTACAATATTTACTAATGAAGTAATGTCTGAGTATCTTACTGTCCTTGTATTTTTTGGAATATTTCTGTGCTCCTTTGCAACTTATGGAACACTTGTCCTCTTTGGAAAAGTTCAAATTATTGTGTATGCACTTTTCCCTTTTATGGCCACATCATCATATAGTATTGCTAAAGTATTGACACATCAGGCAGGTAAAGTTAGGGTGAATTGCAAATGGATGCAGGAACAACTTGGAATTAATGCTAAGTCAATGTTAGCCAAACGAATGTTTAGAAGTTGTCCTTTAGTAGTTGGTGCTAAGCTGGGACCGTATGGCATTGCGACTTCAAAGTTGGGTATACTTATTTGTGATGATATGCTTCAGAATGCTATAAGTATGATTTTAACAATTAATTACACTTAGAAAAAGTTTAGGTAAATATACCCGGAAGTGTAGGAGTACTTAAAAATCACAATTGTAATATTGTATTTTTTGCAAATTTTCACTTGAAATTTGTATAATGACCTTACTGGACAACAATATTTTTTTCTAATAATGTAATATGCTATTATTTTAGGCTTGGATAAAGAGCTTTAACATGATTTGTCTCCATTTTTTATTGTCTTTACATCGTATTAATATTTGTAGTTAGTCAGATTGATGTAATTAAATTATTGGTCATGGAGAATTTCTTTATTTTTCTTGTTTGTTTCTGATGGTCTATCAAACTCGTTTAATATGCCTTTTTGAAAGATTGTGACAAGTTAGTGTGTGTATTTCTGTTGGTATTATTTTTAAGTTGTTGATGCAATATGACTCTGTATTGTTATCATGCACACTTTTGCAATTAAAATTTAGTTCAATTTCTATAAACTGCGGGTTTTTTCGAAATTGCCATAATTATTCTGTTTTTATTCCTTGTTATTAAACTAATTATTTCCTATTTTTTTAGACTGGACAACAGGTCTGTTGTTCACTTAATGCAGTGAAGTAGTTTTGTTTATTCCAAGAGGTTCATAGTTTGTTTAGCATAGCTATTTGAGAAAAAATTTGGAATTTATTTTCAAGAATGGCTAATAAAAGTGCCACCACACCCCTCCTTTTACAAGCTATTCATTTGTACAAACTCAGTTTTGGTTTAGTTCCTCCCATGTTCGCAGAATTAGAATTAGGGAACAAGGATGTAGTATATCTGGAATATTATGGAGTTGGCGTTAAAAAGGTTCACAAGGTGTGGTCAATCAGTCAGTTTAGCTTAGGCATTCTATTTGCATTCTTTGGTGCTTATCCACTAGTAAAACTTTTCTTGTATCCAACCGAAAGCAATTTAAACGTAGCGGAAATAGTTATACTTGTAATATGCTTTTTAGCGGGTATTCTAATTGTTGCACTACTCAAAATCCTACATGGAAACCAAAACGCGATTGGTCTACTAAACGATTACTTTGAAAACGGGATTCGGATTGGTAAGAAAATATTGGCTTCTAGAAAATTAAAACTAAAATTAGAAATCCAAGTTCACGAATATATTTCCAACTTGTTTTTTGAAGGTCTAAGACTGCAACGATTACAAGACGTTGGTGGCTTCCTGATGAACTACCTGATTTTTGGTTGCATTGTATTCGGACTACCAATGCCATCATTACTAATGTTTGTTAATTTAAATCCAGCTTATATTGTATTTAGGGAACTGGTTTTGCCTCCTTTATACTTTGTTACACTTAAACAAATCACATGTTTCCAAATACTGTCCCTAATTTTCTTTTCTTTGGGACTGTTAATATTTCTCAAACATTTGTTCATTATTCTTTATCTTACGATTCTGATTGCAAGTCATGGCAACAACCACATGTGGACATTACTCAGGAATGCAAATGCAAATTCTACAAGAGAACGACATTTGTTAGCAGCACATGCAAAAACCCTTATAACTATTATACACCTTCGTGTAATTATTTCGGAATTGATTTTAGCACTTGTATTTTGGAGTCAATTATTCGTAACTTTTCTATTATGGTTGGCAATTCGTTGCTTTCATATACTGCCAGCGTGGTTAGAAATGTCGTTTGTTGCAGCATTTATTGGAGGTTTAAGTATTACAATATGTCTTCTAAGAGTGGGCTTCTTCGCGAGATTCTACAGTCTCGAATTGGTTCAGGGAAAGAAAGCTCAGTATTTTGGATTTAATAGGAACAACAAGTTTTATTATTTAACTGTAAAGTGGAGAGCTCAGAAGGAAATACCGATTACTTGTGGTAGCCATTTTGCCATGACGAAGGATTCTGTAAATATATATTTGAATGTTTTGAGTACCAACATTACTAATGCTGTTTTGCTAATAATACTATAAGTTAATTTAGATGATTGAAGTGTGTAGTGGTAACGTTTACATATGTTAATAACTAAAAAAATTGTCATGAATTGCAAATCAATGTGAAAAAATGCCTCAATTCATCATCTGTATAATAAAACTTGTACTTAAATGTATTGCACATTAATCATACCATAAAATCTAGTAATTTACCTTAATATTAACAAATGGATATTTACGACGCGTGTGAAAGTGCACAAACATTATTAAACATATTAACTATTATTTAGAAAGTATTGTTAATTACATGTCATTAAACTAGTTATTAAAAGTTGTCTATTGAATTATCTAGTGACTGAGTAAATAGATTGTACCTGTTTATTTCTTTAGAACAGTGAATTTGATGGAACAGTTTTTGTGATTAAAAAAAGAATACAAATATATTTAAAGTTTCTTCATATTAGATCGTGATTAAGTTGCTATTCTACATTTGTTATATATTTCCATATAACGGTAAGCAACGCTTGTACAATAAGTTGCAACGAAGAGTCGAGACATTTTAATTGTGCCAACATAATTGTCATCCCCGAATTTGATTTTTAACTTGTCGCATGATTTCCAGAACTAATCATTCCATTTTCTAATGGTTATGGACATTTGTGTACAAAAAAACTTTTTAACGTTGTCATACAACGTTACCGACTCAAAGAAAACTTGAACCATTCCACTAGTCAATACGACAGGAATTGCAAGGCAATCAATAGTGTTAATGTCTACTGCCACAGTAAAGGCAACGTTTCCTCTTTGCAAATAAGTTTTCCCATTTCGAACTAATATGGAATTGCTAATCGCAGCAATAGATATAGAACTAATAAGCAATTCTCCCAAAATGTTTCGATGAATTGAGTTGCATAAAATATTCAAAATTTGAATTTCCCGGTAGAAATTGATTGATTGATTGATTTTTATTTACGTGTTAAAATATGTTACAACAAGAAATACATAGCTGATTTCCGACATTAACACGGACACAATGGTTTTAGGCAATACATATTCCAAATATTAACAGTAGTCAGTCATGAGAAAAATTATTAATCATAGCCATATATAAATTTATACTAGTCAACTAATTTAAATAAATGTTAGATCTTAACTTAAATAAATATTGCAAAATTATATCCACAAAATTAAAATTGGGCGACTCCTCATTATAAATGATTGATCTGTTTGAGAATAGAGTGTTCCATTCAAACACCAAATTCCATTTTATTGAGTTTTTGAATGCTGAACTTTTGTGACCAAACAGCTCAAACTTCGGGCGTGAAGGGTTAAAATTGGCCGTTAAAAGAATTTTGTTCCTTGTTCGCAATACATGTTAAGTTGCAAATGTGTCCAGTAGCTGAAAAACAAACAAGTTTAAAAAGAATTATAAATGCATCACAATAAAATAATTAACTGAATTCTACTTACAGTTTAATGCAATTTTGAATTTTCCATAAACATAGGATCAACACAACTGAAACACAAAAGCTACCGACGAAAGCTCCAAAAGTAAAACTGACTAAATTTGCTGCCACAACGAACAATGTTATAGCCAAATTTCCCACAGCAAGCATTGTATTATTATCTGTTTCCATTGCACACATGTGTGGATTACAACTTTTCAACAGAAAGTAGCCAATCAGCGATGGTTTCCAAGGATCTTAGAAGTGCAGTCCAATAACAAAGCATATTGGAAACATCACTACTGTCCGGATACTCACTGGAACAAATATTAAGCTTAGGAGCTCCATCAGGCTGGAAGATTTGGAACCATCAGAAGTGGTGCCGAGCCGTTTCAACTTTTTTGGAATCTCAAGAAGTCCATTTAAGTATAAAGCCAACTCTGCTTCCTTAGTTTGAAAGATGTTAATGCACGTAGAACTTGCAAACAGTACAACACAACATAACCAGCCTAATATTGTGCTAAATATTTTTGTGATTAAACCATCATTAAGGAACATTAAGACAGAAAAACATGATAAATTTAATACTCGTTGAGCTACAGCTTAACAGTCAAGTCCCACGTGTCTATATAGACACGTAGCGTGTCTATATAGACATAAATAATCAAAAAGAAAAGCTTGATTTTCTGATATAAAGATATTTAAAATTGGTTGGGTAGTTCTTTAGATATAAAATTCCAAAGTTGTCAGAA
>JAQFZH010000736.1:0-27889 GCA_034695485.1 Entomobrya nivalis | reverse complement strand
TTATGACCCATGCACCCCCTGTGACCCGAGATATGTGGAACTAAAAGTGGCCCCCATACATTTTAAATGGATTTTTTGCTTAAAGTTCATAACCGTCGTATAAAGTTTACAAGCGCCATATAAACGCTACAAGCGTCGTATGCATGTACTTATTCGCTTCAAATCGGTTGTTGATTTTCAGTGGTTTTACACTCTTCTAGTTTTTTATCAAATCTGGTTGGAAATGGATCAAAAACATCCACTATATCTTATAATACCATAGACGGGGAAGATTTTTATCTAAAAAACCGATATTATGTGGGTGCATTTGTAAGCGTACGAGAATACAAAATGACGAGACCATCCTACTCAAAATGTTTTAGATGAGTAATGTAGTAATGTACTAGCATGTGAGTCTCTATTATGTATACCTTTTGTGTACCTTTCCATTTATAGAATTACCTTCAACCTGTTCCCACCAGCGGCAGTCCTACTAATTCCCTGGAGAATAGGGACGGGTCAAATGTTATTAATCAATATCAGTAATAGAAATCGTCGTTTTCCAGTTATAAAATCATTCGTTTATAATAGCAAGCAGACGGGGAAAGGTTTTCATCCATTCAACCACATCTAATCTAACTATCTATTCACAAATGGGTAAAAACTAGATGATGATGATAATCAACAAAATATCAAATGCATAATTTATTGATCCTTTGCATGCTGCAAAATATTTACTGGATGTCTCAGTGCAGTTCCATCCACCTCCACCTTGTGCACTGTGTATATATACTACCAATAGAAAGCTAGATCACCCACACACGTACATAAGAAACAGTGTGTGTGTGTGGGTGATCTCGTCTCGATCCCACTTGCTTCTGAACATACAGAAATAATTCTACCAACAATAAAATAAAATCGAATTGGCTGAAGTGGAATAATGGACGTGGAAAATAATGGAATTAGTTAATAAAGTAGTCCCTAGGGTGGGAAACACAAGGGAACCTTAACAAAAACTAACCCGGGGAGCATCTTCTTGGTTAATATGAAAGTAAACAGAACAATGGTACTGGTAAAATGTATGTAAGTATTGCCTTAAGTACTGGATTCACTCCTTTTTGTAAGAATTTGCTGAACTGAAGGTTGGAGTAGAAGGCTTTTTGCTAAATTGAAGTTGTGTTCAAGAGTGAACATTTTCGTGGAACTCAGCGGTCTATTATTATTATGATTTGAGGGAGCATTTATATACTTAAGTGTACCTGCTACACACATTTAAACATTATACTGGAAAGTATATTAAATAAATTATAGCTAACCCAACTATTTTTAAAAAAATGTTCTGTTAGCATTATTTATACAAGCAGTGAGTGCCATGTGTTTTGTTAGCATATTCGAAAAAATGAGATAATGTTTAGGCTGAAAGTTCAGTCGAAAATAATTTTATTCAATTACCTAACTAACCTTAAAACGACTAGCGAGTGACGAAGATGGTAATGGTAGCAGCAGTTGAAGAAGATTGATCGAGAGACTACCCGCTGTTCCAATGTTATTGTACTTCACAGCCGTATTAGTTTTCAACTACTCAACCATAACATGAGGATAAGAACCCAGACTCAGACCTTGCCCCGAGTTGGAAGCATTGCCATTGCTAAAGAAAATGAAAGGCATCTCCAATTTATTAAAGTATAGTGTGTCATTTTGTATTGTCATTACTAAAAGATCATGTTCAGTCTGTTGACCGTCACTTCAGAAGCAGTAGGCTTCCCGTCAGTACACTTCAACTGATTTGAGACAGTGCTGGCGGGTAACACAGAGAAGTGCTTGTCCCAGCTCATGATATTCTGAGATCAGTCCCTATGGTCTGGGCAATTTTGTCAAAAGGTTAATGTTTTTTTAACTGTATTGATGTGACATGATTTTTTTCTCACAACAATGCCTTTAGTGTTACCTTGAGTAAAAATTAGCTAGACTAATAATATTGCAAAAAGTTTAACAAACCGGTCCTTATTAACATTGTAACTCGGCTTTATTTTCGTTTTCTCTTTCCTGTCAATCCATTAACACAAAATGGTATCATCGCTATATTCAACAGTACATCTTTTCATTTGTTAGTTTGCGCGAGGAGTTTCTCCGTCTCCTTAAACGCCAACAAAACGCTGCAATATTCCTTTCTACGGAACCACTCAGGGTGCTTATTTTAACAATAAATGGCTTCACTTGTCCTGATAAGCTATAAATAGCGCTTGTAATGCCCCTTTTTCTACAATTTATGTGACTGCGCTTTGCTCTTTTAACTTCACATTCAAATTGTCGATTGCATAGGAAACACTAGTCCACTCTTTTTGTCGACCGAATAACCCATGCCATTAATTTATCTTCCCTATCCAGCTACCAAATGTCTTTCATGGATACTTCCTTCCTTCCGTAATAACCAACACACCATCGTCACCGTCACATAATTACATCTACATCACAAAAACATCATACAAATTAAAAGATTCATGTATTCAGTTTTCCAGTGAAGAATGCCGTTATCACCACTGCTGTACAAATGTATACATTTACATCAATTCATAATGCTTGCCAATGCAAAGCCAAGTACAAAGTGAGGTCGAGGTCTTATCCTTTCTATTACATCTGTTGTACCGCACCGCTCGCTACTGTACCCTTCAAGTCAGTTTGATCATTACTCATTCTGTTTTTGTGATTTGATTATACATAAATACAACGCAGAAGCCTGTAAAGGCACAACAGTAAAAAAAACCTCAGAAAAGAAAGCTCAGAGAAGAATAATAATCAAGATCAAACAATTGGGTTAAACATACAAAACCCACACAACACAGACAAAAGCTCTCTCATTTTTTTTGCTCCTCCTGACAAAAACCTGGCATTCAAAGTGAATCATTGATTTAGTTTGTTTCACTACAAGATTGTTGATAAAACTGTGGCTTTAGAAAATGTGTGCGTGTGTGGTGTACTTTCATCTTTTTCTCTCTGATGAATGAATTCTCAATGAACTGTTTATTTTAAATGTGTTATCTCACGCACTCAACCAACGTCCCTTACGGTTTTTTGTATATAGAGCATTTATTCTAATTGTAACTCTGCTTGCTCTCCTTAATTTAATTCTCGCTTTTTAATATGTTGATATAGTATAAACGTAAATCGCTTAATGTAATATTCTGTCTGTCTTGTCCATCTGTCTGTGTCTTTCTCTCTCATGCTGCATTACACATTTAAACAAACAGCAGAGTAATCGAAACGCAAACGGAGCGACCCAAGAAGACCCAAACCGATTTGGGATATTTTGTCCATTTATTCAAGCGAACGCAACGGGCTGCGTTTTTATACTGCTGCTGCTTGCTGGATATACAGTCATTACGTCATCG
Source organism: Entomobrya nivalis (assembly GCA_034695485.1). Lineage (NCBI taxonomy): Eukaryota > Metazoa > Arthropoda > Collembola > Entomobryomorpha > Entomobryidae > Entomobrya > Entomobrya nivalis. The sequence goes on along the minus strand of JAQFZH010000736.1, from coordinate 24,521 downwards.
CATCAATTCTACACACATGGTTCTTCGCCACCCTCCTCACATAAAATGTGCCAAGTTTGGGTTGGGTTGACGGATGGTGGTGTGAGTTTGGTATATGATGGTTAGAAATTTTATTTTTGGGGTAGAATTTGTCCGGCTGTATTTTTTTTGTAGAAGTCCATTTTTGGGTTATGGTTAAGTTCTAATAAGATGATATGAATCAGTTAGTTTTATAGAATACAAGCCGAACTTGAAGTTGTTAATAATATGGTTTCAGTTCGGAGGGCTTCATTTCATGTCTTGTGCCTTTTTAATGACAAATAGCACGTACATCATACGCACATAGTACATGATATTTTCTCTTGTCTAAAAATAAGACAACAGAGAAATCATATAACTGTTATGCTTTTCCTCATCTATAAAGTAACGCATTTAAAAGGGCAACTTAATGGAATCGTAAGTACAGTCCGTCGTCATTTTCCCTTGTCTGCTTACATGAAAGAATGAGAGTATAATGCTATATCCTACTTCCAAGGTCCATTTTTGGGGCAATTCAAGTCAACCGTGTTGCAGTGAACTGTCATTGTCGGGTCGTGGTCTTGACCTGTCATCCTCTTTTGGCATAGCTCGATTGCAAAAATCTGGCACGGCACAATGTTTGTTTGAAGACAAACCCAAAGAAAGCAAGCAGTGAACCGGTAATCGTGAATCATGAACAGCGAGTCATGAATCATGAAGCTATTTTAGTTCTGCAATAACATTATTATTATTACAATGTTCTCTAATGCATACGAAATGGCAAATTGCAGATTCATACAATATTATATTCAAATAACACTTTAGGAAACGTGTTTACTACATTTCCACACTACTTCCTTAATGCTTATTAACAATAGTTACCTATTTCAGACACCACACGACTACTATTTACTGTTTTTGATCCTAACCATGAAATATTAAATTTAGGCAATGTAATGCATACAAACACTCCTAACATGTCGAATCTCCAAACAATCATCATCGAATCAGAAATTTTCCACTTTTTACTTTATTAGAAAATAAACGGTTCAATGAGCTTTTCTACCTTTTTTCCCCATCATCAAAACGGAAAAATTGGAAGCCCTTTATTATGCATCAGACTCAATAATATATACATTCATACTAGCTGTTTCCTGACTGTAATACAGTAGCACGCAGTTGTAGTTTAGTAACGATGAATTATGATATATAAAATGAAATATGTGTATTCATCCCCTACCACCGACCCCAGCAAAATAAAACCGAATTATAAGCAAAGCAGTTTGAAGTTTTTTTTGACGCATTTGTATTAACAGTATTTCGTTCTGAGAAGAAGCAATAATCCATGATGTTGATATTAAAAGAGGATGTTATAAGGCCTCACATCTAAACAAGCACCACGCACCACACAAGCCAAATCAACCCTCTTTTCCTCTGATCAAGTCGACCGACGCACACTGGTGCACACAGCACATGTAATATAGAAATTCATAATATATTAAATGTGCAACCCCCATTCATTTCCATTTTCAGTATCTTTTCCCAACATTTCTATCCTTCATGAATTTCTCTATGAATCTTTTCCGATTTTCCCTTTTTACGTCGACAATATAATATCCACTCCACTTTAGTGACAGCACTACCAAAATGCCAACTTAATACATCATAGTGTACCCACTCTATATATATTCCTTCATTATGCTGCACTCAATTTCATGAACACATCAAAGACGCTGAGTCTGTTATTGGCTGCATACAGATTAGGAATTAGGTAGAGAGTTGTATAACTTGTATACATTTTTATTGAGTTCCGATCCAATTCCAACAAAAATACAGCAACGAGTGCAGATTATGTTGATAGGGAAAGATAGAAAATGCACTTCCCTTGTATCTGTCTCAGATGATCCTTTCACCTTCAATATCGCCGGCAACATCCCACCCGGCATCTCTCCTAATGAGAATCTTTTATTTTGTCATTCTGACTTTGACAAAAGTACAGAGCACCGAGAAGCTTTTCTATTTGTAATCTGTGCTTTTTTTGTACAGACAGGCAGATTTTACCTACTCTAATAAAAAAAGGAATGAATGAAGAGGGATGAATGGGACATCTTCCTGTCTTTTGTTATGCGATTACTTGAGGAAGTAAGTAGGAAGCATGCTTTATAGTTGAACACACAACTTCAGAGAGAGGTTGTTATTATGCTGCTGGTATTGGGAGTACTTTACTATTTTATGTATGTACTCATCCACTTCTCTCCCTAATAACTCGTCTTGCTTTCTTTACATACGGTTCCCATAAAAAAGCACCAATTTTTATGTTCCAGTTCCATTTCCACTATATAAACATCGTGGTCTCCTAAACGGTTACGGTAATAGCGAAGCAAAGAAGAAGGGTATTATCTTTTCCTCATCTTTGTCATCAAGTTCTTTCTGGCTGCTATTCTTCCTTTTCTCTACGTTTTGTGCCCACATCTTGTCTGTCGGAACTGGCACGGCAGTCTGCTCTGTAGCTCGATGTCTTTTACTTTTTCATCTAATACGTTGATGGACATAATTTATGAGGCTCAGGTTCATAGGCAATGAAATAAGACTACTTATCCCTATTAGTAAAAAGCTAACATAAAATAAAAATCTTTCAAAGTCAAGTTGGTAGTGGGTGGGTAGTAGCTGTAGGACCGTTTCTTTCTTGCAGGACGAATATACTGTTTTCTAATAGTTTCACCATTTAAACGATAATTTAAACCACTTTTCTCCGAATTGTTGGGGAAGAATGGGTTCTCAATTGTCAACGTAAGCAATAGTACATATGTACTATACCATGTTACAAGTTTGAAAATACAAATTTCCATTTTATTCTATTTCCTCTGCGGTAATGGCAGCCGCTAGCGTACTTGTTAGTTCTAACTTTTAACTGGTTTTTTTATTACTATGCGTGCTTGGCAGGCAACAACTACGCAAAAAACCATAAAAATGTTTTTCCAACCCCCCTCATCATTATCGTCGTCTCACTGATTGTGAAAAGAACAACTATTACGGACATCTACAAACTCTAACTTTTTCTAGGAGAAAAAAAGTGGATTTTTTTCTTTGGCTTTGGTTTTTAGGCTCCTTAAACACTCACGAATAAAAGAGTAAAGGATATTTCATGGATTTCTAATAATTCTTTCTCAAAAAAAATTCCCTTCCTTCCTAAGTTTTCTATACTCCACTTAAACTTCCATTGCATTACAGTTGTACATCATCCAGCAAAGTAATACTTTTAACTTCCTCCTCATCTGAGCTGAGTTGTTCGCCGGTGCGTGCTGGTAGAAAACATCCCCGACTTTTTACTTTAGACAATCATGTAGAGAGATATAGACGGATAGCTGCTTGTTAGTAGGTGGAGTACAGTTGTTCCGTGTGTGTAGGGATATGGATGGAATGATGATGGTGTAATAAGTTTAGTTTGATGATTGCGTAACTCGTGCGTTGGCTCCGCCACGTTACTTATTATTACTGTTCCACGTTGAATTCGTGAAGAAAAAAATGAAAAGAGGGTCGTAAATTGTACGGTATCAACTATATCTACGAACAATGTACACAGTGCATTGTGCTTTCTGTCGTAATCGTAGTAAAAAAAGCAAGTCAAAAAGATTTGTAAGTTTTCCTGTCGAATGGATGGATAGCCGAGATAATAGATACTTACTACCTTTCTTCCTGCCAGCATGGATTTTCCTAGAATTCTCTTCCTTTTCATCCTGCTCATTCTCACTGTTTCTTCTTTCCTCTCTCTCTCTCTGTGGGAAATATTTTACTTTACGATTTGACTCGGTAGTGGATGCCGGTTTGTGTGATTATGATGAAATATAGCCGTATGAATGTAAGCGAAAATGAATAAAAGTACAACATTCATAAGATATGATAGCTTTTAGAGTTGAGATCATGCAGACTGCAGACCTAAAGATGGGAAAAGGGCTCCCTTTTGCACTCTCCTCGCAACTTTTCAGCTTAACGCTAACTTAAACTTGCATTGAGTGTTTTTATACTTTGCTCCCATTACATAATGGAAAATGCGACGACGTCGTCGACGATGATGACGACGGGGATGTTGATGATGATGCATTTTCTCTCTGTCTTTTTGTTAATAACACATTCACGTAGTACCAAAGTGTCTTTGTTGTATAATACCCACATTCACATCTCTGTTCAGAATTTGGCTTCAGTTTTGCCTGCTGAATTGGCCTCCGGATGCGGACTAGATTGAGCTTTGAGACATGAAAAAAAGAAGATGTGATGATAGTGATGATACACAACACAAGTCATCGGTTTTTATGCTTCAATCTTGGCTACAAAAATGCCCCTTTGTTACTCCCCGGGTGCTACTGTGTGTCTGTGTATAGATGTATGTTGTCCGTGTGCGTATACTCTCTCACTCATTCAATTCCGTTATTCATACATTCCTATTTTCCTTTGGCACGCTTTTTTCTCCCCCTTTTCTACAAAACACATCTATAGGTTTATATGCCATGTCATTATATTATAACAACAAATGTCTGTAGTTCTGGTTCACAGATATTTTTTTGTATACCTACCTTCATGGTTGGTTGTAATACAAACTTTTATGTTTTTTTTTCTCTCTTCGGCTTCGGCTGCGGTATTGTAGATATAACAAACACATTGTACGCATTAAGGAAGGCCGTTGTATTTTTATGCACGTTTCTCCTCATTACATAGTAATTTCTCTACATCATTCCAACTCTCAGCCAACTCAGTCAATTTCCTTTGCACTGCTTTCATTCTCTGACAAGTTTTTGTCGTGTGCGTACATTTGGACATATGCGTGCATTTTTTTCTCTCTCTCGACTGCACGACTAAGGTTTCTCGTAAAGTGTTGTAGTAAAAACAACAACGCGGGGGTTTCTGTTGTGTGAGGCATGCTGCATTTGTGGTCGATCGTAGTATTTGCAGAATAATGCATATAAAAAGCATCATGTAATGAGTGCAGTGTAGAATCGTGCAAATGGAATGCAATTTTCTATTAAAGAGAAGTGCAGTAGTGAGCGTGAGGAAAATGAAGTACGTTAAGTGAAGAAAAGGTAAGGTTGGTCCTGGTCTGGTTGTTCTTGTGCCTTGCGGTAGTCTACCGGTGGTGCTGATATTGCAATCTATTTTGGTTTTGTTTGTTGAGTACATCTTTTGTTCCTCTTCTTGGCTAGTTGATTATGCTGCGCTGCAAACATTTCTCATTTTACTCACTCACACGTTCCATCCAAGTTCACAATAGTAGACATTCTGGAAACAAAACAATAGGTCGAGGAAGTGGTGGTGGAGTAGTAGTAGCCTTCGGACAAGTGTACAAAATAGATTTGGATGAGTGAAGTGTTTGTTAAGCAGATAACAAAATACTACTACTAATCCATCTTCATTTGGGTTGATGTCATAGTAGACATTCGCTATTATTGCTTTTCACGTTTTTGTTTGCTGTCCAACAAAATTTGTGAATGAGTGAGTTGAGTGATCGCTACTGAAAGATGTGATGGAAGATAAAAGGAAGTGGGAGTTTTTGTTGACAGAAAAACAAAAAAGTGAGAAAAATCCTTCTTTTTTACTTTGAATCTGAAAGCACGACTGTCGTGTTGTTTGTAGGAGTTTACTGGAAATAGGGAGTGGGATTGTAAATGGGATACTAACACGAAAATTACTACCTTTCCACCTTTAAAATGAATTTACTGCCAACGTAGAGGGAAAAACAAGGGTTTACCTTTCATGAAAATAATGGTTACTTGGAAAAAGAGTAAGGGGAGAAATTTGATAGCATAGCACAGAATGAGTAAACAAATATTATCACGTCACAAATATTAATCTTAATATCTCTGAACAAAGAAAGAAGAACAATAATAATGCTTTTCTTAAAACGAAATCAGAGCTTTACTACTAGTGAGTTGAATGTATGAATGCTCTAATAGTTGGTAGCCCAATACAGCACCTTTTTTCTTACACACTTCTGTTCAGTTTTCTTCAAATGTGTATTCTTTTCCGTTGGTTCAGGAAATTTGATGCGTATTCAGTAAATTATTTGTTTGAGCAGGAACCTTTCGTTTTTTAACAGAACAAAAGTATAGCGTTGATACTACCTGCTACGATTTTTATTTGGAAATTATGTAAATATATACACAGCAGTTTCATCTGTGCGGTAGTAACAAAGAGGGCTATAAAAGTCTGATTTTGTGTATCTATGAAATGTAAATGTCAAGATGAAAACATCGTTATATTTTTATTAAAAACTAACAAGGAAGGGTAAATGAAAATTTTGGTGTGGCATCAGCAGATATTTGATACCGTGTTCACTAAACTGATCACGTTTCATCGATGGAACCATGTACATAAAGAATAAAATGTGCATTACGGTTCGCTCGAAGTATGTTTATATGCATAAGAGATATTTTTCACGAAGTATCGTAATAATAAATGAGCTGCTTGTTCATCAAAGTTTCATTTCGTAAGCAGTCTTTCTAATCAAAAAGAAATGTGATTAAATAAAAGATGCGGATAATACATATTTACAAGTGATATTTTCCTTTGGTCTTTGTTTTCATTTTGCAGAATTTAATATGACAAACATGATTGAAATAATTTGCATACACGCATATTGTAGCGTTCATAATATTAATTCAAGCGGCGAAACAGTAATTTTAACACATCTTCAATCTTAAGACGTAGAATGGTGTTTGCGTAACTATTTTTTAATATCAAAATACTTCTTGAAGTCGCAAACCTGAAATCTTTACAATTTACAACATGGGGAGCAAAAGCTGTAGCTATAAAACGTTGTGGTGATCTGCTCCAATTCACGCCACTTTGATTTTCGCTTTTGTGATCTTATAAGATAAAATCTGTTGCATGCATATATTACATAATACGTGCTGCTCTATGGGCCTAGTGCCTAAAAGGGTTTATGAGAAATAAATCAATCAATCAAATATTACATAATACAAAAACCCAAAAAAATGTTCCTTTGACTAGATGATTGTACGCTCCTCTTTCAATATTCCGCGAAACAAGTTCTCATAACGAGTCCTTTCATCAGGATTCCCTGATTGATGGAGATGGTGCTTTGTACAACTTCTATGACTAATGTAGGTATACAAAGTTATCTCACATGAACGTAAAAATTGTCCTCACTCTCTGTCAGGTAAAGATAATGAATCTTCATCAATGAAAGAGAAAATCGAGGAAAACCTTTTGGATGCGTAGATATTACAATTTAACATGAAACTTTTTCTAAAAATTAACCATTTTATATATATAAAAAAAGGTATTTCATCATAACTTTGGTAGTCATCTAACTATATACATAGGTACACAAGAGATGTGAAACATGACAGACAGAAGTATGTAGTGATTAAATTTTGATGAATGGGTATACGGGTTTTAGAGACGTCATAAACTAGTACTAATGTAAAAGTAAAAGAATCTGATTAGTTTTACAGTTTAGTTAACGAACCAATTTACTTGGACTATTTGGGCCAGACCTTTTTAAAACACTGGAGAATCGTGTAAGTACAATTTTGATTTCTCTCCATACGGAGAAAACTCAGTGGAGGGCTTTAGATGTAAGTTTGTACTTTGTACGTAAACAAGAGTATCTTTTGGTTTTAAGATACTTCTAAAAATAGTAGCTTCGAATTTTCACTGTGGATAGCCCTGCAGTCGAAAAGTCTCGACGGAGGCGTAGAAGCCGCAAATTAAAAATAATTTGTTGCATTCATAGAGAGGCATATTTTCCATTACTTGTTAGTTATTTATCCCTTACCAAATGTTAATTTAGCTAATTTACTACGCTTATTATTTAGGATTAACAGTGTTTTTATTTACACAGAGGCTTTGTTTCAAGGCCAGAGGCTTTCGATACCATTGCGTCAAAAAAGTCAATAGATTTAGTTGAGTTAGTTGATAAGTTTCAGAAAAATAAACCGCATTGCTGGAAGATACATACATTATGTTTATCTAAGTCTAATTTCAAAAACTATTCCTATTTTATGTATAAATTCATAGGTAGGTGAGCGTTCAGTACGTAGTTGGTGTAGGTTTTAAATCAACCCACATAGTTTCATATTGGCATTCAGCATCCTTTCAAACCACTAATTAGTAGGAGAAAGTAAGCTTTATTCCTGTATATTTCTAAGTGAAAAAGTTTGTTTCAAGCCCTAATAAGGATAATCTTATGTTGCATTCTTTTTAATTGGGTTGGGGAAACGCATGAAATAACACAAAATATGTGCTACTGATATTTTGGGTGGATTAATTATGTTTAACGGTAAAAAGTAGCTTATCATTGAAAAGGATACTAGAACTATTTTGATTTTGTAATGGAAAAGTAGGATGAAAAGCATAGGCCTGGAAATAATATAGAAAATTCGTTAGCAAAAGCGCAGCAGATGTGATGGAAGAATTTACTTCCACTGAATTGATGATAATCGCTATTACCTTTCTACTACCACCAACCACGTACGTATAACATAAACTCTAATCATTTTTGGGAAGTCATAACTGTAATCCTGCATTACATATACATACTTTAGTAATGAAAATACTTTTCGTAATCCGATTGAGCCACCAATAATGGATAAAATTGGCACAATTACACAATAACTTTTACTAGAAAGTACTAAATTGTTTTGGGAGACACATAAGCTGTTTAATTGGAACCCACGAACTGCATTACTTTAGCAAAAGTGAGGCATGAAGGCATCATGAGCTCTCTGCGTGTTTCCTTGTCTCATGATGATTATAGAGCTTCAAGGCTGGCAAAATATTCATGTGTGCGCGAGTGCGCGTGTGAACAACATGGTAACTATTTTTATTTGATGAAATTTGCATTTGGAAGAATGTCGTTGTTCATCCATTCAAACATTCATGGTGACGAGGCGTCAGGTTTTTTTGTGCATTTTGTCTACAAACTGGCATCAAACACGTTCATTAGTTTGCACTAGACGGTTCAAATCACACATAATAAATTGGGATAGAAAGTTGTTGTAAACTTTCTTTTACAATTTGCGTAAAGATACTTTTGTAAACGCAAAGTACCAATCTTTCGTTATGTGAATAAAGTCAGTTGTCATTAATGGCACAAAACACAGAAACTGTTTTCATGAAGAGTTGTTCGGACAGTTTTGTGACAACACAATAGATATCTACTTATGTATGTTTGCCAGTGAGGAATTCTAACAAAAGCCGACATGTCGTAGTTTGCCATAAGTGGATCAACTTCTTTCCATTTAAATTGGATTATGAAATTATTCTCACATGCATCTATATATGTCTCCTCGAGTCTTAGAGGCATAATTACTGTGACTTGACTACATCAGTACTAGCACTGCTTCAGAATAAACCAAGTAAAAAAAAACCATGAAAACTTTTACGGTTTTCTGTTTTCTTCGTTAGAACTAACTAACGTTATTTTCTGTATTTTAGAAATGCATTCAACATTCTGCGTAGGTAGTTGTAATGATACTGACATAGATTGAGTTAGTCAAGAAGTAAATAAAGTTGTATAATGTAGTTTATTGTGGATGCGATGATGAGGATGGGGTTATCCGAAAACTCTGGGGTTGTCTATGTAAATAAAAAATAACGAGATTTCGGGAGAATAAAATTTCGCAAGCATTAGAATTGAAAACATCTGTGTGTTTTCCTGAGAAAATTAGTATGACATCGTTACAACTAAATTTATCAACCACAAAATATACTTAGTAATATGAACAAGATGTAATAGTTACATGTTATATTAACATAACATTTTGAGCAACACATATACATTTTGACATATTCTGCAAAATTATTTTTTACAGATTCAGGAAATATTTAACAAGATTGCAACATTTCCGCACATGTGAAACTTTGATGTGTAAAGATATTATGTGTCGCACCACATGACAAACACAAGATGAAACGTTTATTTGTCACAGTTCCTTTTGCCTACATCATACATGTACTAAAAAAAGATTTGAGCACATTGAAATGAGAAATCTTTTGTCAAAACTATTCGTTTGTTCCAATCCAAATCAATTGTAGATTAAGAAATACGAACAAAAAGTGCACTGAAGGATGATCATGTTTTGTAGCTGATTTGATAGTAACGCCCATCCTTTCCAAATGGGTGGCCTGAGAAGTTGAAAATTATATACATCAAAAGATATCAATAATATTAACATGTAATGTTACAAAAGACAGGATTGTTGATGTTGTTGGCAGCAAGTTTGATGAGTTTGGTGTAGGTCTTCTACAAACCTAATACACGTAGTAAACTTCGTAGTATATGAACGTAGTTTTTTTTTCTCTTTTGGTTGTAACAAAATGTCTCAATGTCGATCAAATGAATATACTTGTTAAAGAAACGAAAAGAATGTAGACGAGCACAAGGGAACTTTCATCGATTATTGATCTACCCGGCTAGGTCCATAATATATAAAAATAGAGACCGGGCGGGAGTGAAATGTGAATGCAGGCTTTCCAACAAATGTGGCTCAAGCCGGCCATAAAAATGGAAATGCATGCAATTCATATAAAAAAGTAAGGCTAAAGTGTATATATTTATGCCATGCCATCCCAAAAGGAGGGTGCATTATAATATATGATACTACTCTTGTGGATAAACGAGAGAAACGACAAATGGTAGTAATAATGTGCTTACGAGAGAAGTGCCTAGACACATATAACAACTATATAGAGTAGGCAGATCACGTTTAGTGAACACCAAATATTCAAAAGCAGCCTTGCATACTCATCGCTCCTTATAACCTAAAAAAAACTCCTTCGCTTTGCTCATGGGTATTTATACTAAAAACGGAAAGAAGGGAGGAATGAAGGGGAAAGTATTCCTGGAAAAGTGTATAGCATATTATTAACATGGAACAGATAGAGAGATGTGCCTCTATAAACATAGCGTAGCGCAAAGTGTACTCACTGAATGAATGAAAGTAGAAGAATAGCAATATATATGTTTATTATACTTTCACGTTTTCAATCTTCACCACATCCACCATCACTTCTTTTTACTACTTCGATATGTTTCCCTTGCTTTCGTCATTTTATGTACCTACTTGCTTTCATCTGTTTCTGTTGATGTTTCTCTTTTTTTGTACTTGTGCGTGCGATTGAGTAGATGAGAAAAAAGAAGAGCGTGAAAGGCAAGATAACTTTCTTTAGTGTGTCCACCCAAACGTCTCTTTTTCTCTCTTGTTTTTTTCGTTGGCTTTTTACTAAATATGTATACATACGTATTTTTTTCTTTTGTTTGTTCTGCGTGAAAACAAGTACTACTCTTTGATTAAAAATTTCCTTAGAAAGGTTTTTATTTGCGAAACGAGATAACATATTTCAACTGAGAAAAAGCGGCGGTGATATGTAATTGAATACTATTTTTTGCGAATGTTTCAGCTTTACAATGGAACTGATTTGAAGCTACAGTTGAACACTGAAAATTCAATTGAAGTCTTGAAAAAGGCCTTTTTAAGTGATGATAGTGTAACTCTTCAGCAACTGATACCAACCAAACATAAACTATTGCGCAAGAGAATTGAGTGTTTATTCTTTTGAAGTGTTGTACAACTCCAGATTTTATCAATGTGTGTGTGCGTAATGTGCTTCTTAACTGGTATAGATAGATAAATTGACTACATACTTATCAACCGACCTTTTGGATGAATACGTATTCTATAGAAAACGGATTTCAGTTTAAGTCGACTTTTTACTTGTTTTGTTCAAAATTAGTTTTTATAAAAGTTCTTATATTTACGAAGAAAATCTTGAAAGTAAAAGAAACAATCTGATATATTATGTGGGCGGGTCCAGGAATCTTGAAATGAGGTCGAAGTTGTTATTAGCAAGACTTTCTTCCGGTATTGCAAATATCATTGAGATACAGTGCTACAAAAATAATAGTGAAATATGCTAGATCAATGGGCTGACGGTCGACTCTTGTTTACACTATACAATGTTTGTATAAGATCCGAACCGTGTCAAGACTGATGGAAATCTGATACGGTTTCTGCATAATCTGACTGAAAACAATATCCTGTGCTATTGACCCGGTCACGTTTTTTTATGTTCTGTTGGCATGTGTGGAATGCCACACGGCTAAGAAGATGTATAAAATGAACTGCGAGACAGCATAGCATTGATATAAAAAAATCCGCTATACGAGGAAAAGGATTTTTACAAAAACTTCTAAAATCTGAAGAGATTTTGAAATATTTAACATTTAATCTTTCTTTGTTTATCTCTTCTGCGAAGAAGTGTATGCGAGAAACATGATTTGACGACTTCAGTATTGAAACCAGTTAAAAGTGACACCAGTGAAGTGCCTGACATTATAGTGTCGCCAAAAATAAAACATAATACTCAGCCTGAGAGTCATCAATACATGAAAGTGGAGAAACCCTTGCCTGATGTGTGATATTTAAAATATGTAAATAAATATTCACCTTTCACTTACAACCTTGAATGCACGTGCGCAAGATGAACACCCTTGATATGCATGATGAAAGTTCCGTAAAATGTATGAGCTTGACAGATATAACTGGCCACAAGGCAAATGGCAAATGTTGATAGATTTGCAGATAAATCTGTGCAGATGTTACTGACATGTTACGTTTGCGACAATAATGAATTTCGGTTATGACTATTTTTTGAAACGAACTGTTGCCTTTGAACGTATGTTTTGGATTAAAGGGATGGAAACAACTGGAAATATAGAGCTTTTTGCGTAATTAGTGAAACCATGTATATAAAATAAATTAAAAGTGGGAATAAAGTAAAGTAAAGCCAATACATGTCCATGAAATTAAGTTAGCGGATATTGTTCCGGATGACATTGTATGAGGGTCAAGCTCATGAGCATAATATGCATTGTCAAAATAACGTTGCATCATACGTAGGTAGTATAATCTAATTACGAAATGCAAACTAATAGAAGCTAATGAAACAAACATGTTATAAAACACTCCGGAGATTGTTGGACCTTGTTGCTGGTGAAAGGAGAAAGTTGAAAGTTTTTACTTAAACATTATGTACCAGTTTATTGGGCGTTTGTGATGTTATTTGGAATACTGCTATGGATTATTATACTGATTCCTCTTCAAACAAGTCCGGAATTCAGTAAGTTTTAATTTTACTTAATTAGTTCTACTACATACATACGATATAAATACATATTTATATGTATTGTCTATGTTGTTTTTTATACATCACTTTTTGCTTTCATAATAGCATTAAAATTACGTATCCTTAAGTTTATGAAACTGAAAATAGTTTTAAGCAAATGATGTTAACTTTGCTGTTGGGTATGGTTAGTAATTAACTTTGTTAGTTAAATTCAAAAAATCACTCAATTTATTATCCCAAGTTCAAATATAGTTCATTAATCTTGTAGTACTCATACTTCCCTTTTAACTGATCTGCTAAAAAGTATAAATGATTCGTGACCCTGGAGCGATTCCTAGTAAAAATATTTCAGAACGTTTCAATGCAAGTAAAACCTTACTAATACTATTTGTTTTTAAAAATTTCTGTAATATTCTCTGAAACTTAAGGTTAGGTAATGAATACTTTTGCAAGTATACTTAGAATAAAAAGTGTACCGATTTTATCAGTTTGTGTATCGTGTATGAGTACAATGTACAAGAGAACTTTTATGTGCAATGTATGTTCATTTGAAGTAGTACATAACAAACAAACAAACAACCTGCTCATATTTTTTTCTAGTTGTCCATGAAATAGAAGCATGTTGTCACCACCGGATTACATTGACATGTGGTGGAAGGAGTCAGGAGCAGAGAGACATGAGGATTGTTGTTGTACAAGCAAGATATGTCATCGACCAACAAGAACAAATTCCTGCGGTTCCGAGTTCTCAACCACTTTATCCTTTCCCAGACCCCACAGAGAAAAATTTCAAGATCCTGGATGATATTGGGCCATCAGCCCCGTCGCCGTCTTCTGCATCAGACAATCTTCCCCTTTCGAAGCACTCTAAAACAATCTCGTAAGTACAGTACTCAGCAGAATCATTAAACAAATGTCATAGACAGTCATAAAAGCGTGAAATTTGTTTTTAACGACTTGTGCGTTTTGGTGAAATTGTGAAACATGTATTTTTGTTTTCTAAAAGCTGATGAAAAACATTGCTATTATTTGAAATAATGTCTGGAAAGTGGATTTCGGGAAAATATCACTTATTTACATTAGAAAAATGATTTAAAGGGAAAGTAAAGCTTGTGAAGCTTTTTAGTGGGGCATATTTCCTAAATCAACGTAATGTTCAGTTCCTGATATTTGTAGTCATTTTAATATGAAATCAACATGAAAACTGAATAAACTAATATTAATTGGCTGCAAAATGTGAATTAGTTTGAAATGAAATAATTTTCCTAATTGACATTTTATAAAGTAGGCTCACCTTTTCGTTGACTTTGCTCACTAGAATCTAGATGAGCAGTAGCAGTTTAATTTCATGAAATACAGCTCCAGCGTGTGGATTTAGTGTGTGCAAACTCATCAACTAAACAAGATAATCAAAAGGCAACTAGTTTTTACTTTTCTCTGCTTTCAATAAATTAGAACATGGGTAAATGTTTAGCATTCGTATACACCATGAGAATCCATATTTACGAAAGACACAAAACGGCATTTTTTAAAGTTTATTTTATAATTACGTTATGTACATCAAAAGCTTTTAAATTAATCTTTCGTTGTCCTTACTTATATTCATTACGATGATCATAGTATGTACTTTCAATGAAATGCTTACGAAAGAAGTAAGAATATACACGTTTAGCATAGAAAATTAAATTTTTATAACATCACACCTATGTACCATGCTTTGTTTTGTTTTCAGTTTATGGGATCTCGACATCAAATGGATGCATGACTTGACAAATGATAACTTGCCTTATCCCGTTCATGTCGATGCACCCTCTTGGCATCCCTCTCATATATCCATGTATGAAGGAAAACTGCCATTTCTACAGCATCCGCGTAAAGTAACAACACCTCCCGTTTTTCCCGATGACGGACTTAATTTTACCAATACCCGTGTGATAGAAATGCCCCCTTATCAGAGGGATTTCCTCGACAAGAATACAATATGGCGAGAGCCTTTATTCCATATTGGAGCAAGTGAATCTACTATAGCGCCATCGTCATCAACACAAAGCAAAACAGCTTCATTCGGGGTCACCCCAACAAGTGCAACTACAATGAGTGGAAACCGGAGAAAAAGCGTTAGAGGTGGTCTAGTAGGGAAGCCATTGCTAAAGGTTGCTAATGAAAAGATTCCATCTTCAAGAGAAAGTAGGAGTGAAAGCTTTCCATCGTATTACCTTAACTACAACGAAGGAAACAGTGAATGTTGGTCGTACCAGGCTTTGAGCAGCACGAGTCCAACTTTCACCACAGATCCTAATCGAGTCAAGCCTTCCTGGCACTTCAAGGATCTCAGGGCGTACTTTAATCAAAGGTAAGTCGAGTGAGAGAAATTGCTATGAATTTAGTACTCAGACATTTAATGAAATGAAAAACCGTAGGCTATTGTATTGGGGCTGCTGGGAAGTCATATAAATTTATCTTTCTCTAATCGAAACTTTGAAATTCCAAACGTAAGAGAAAGTTTTTAAATTAGGTAGTTGGAAAATGTAATTGGAATTTCGAGTCGTACTTTGCGAAAAAAAAATCGGAAGAGGCACTTTACATTGACCGTTACTAGACAGACAATTCCTTGCATTCTGTCTTGTTTCATGTTCATGAGAAGCTAGATTGCTTGTTAGATATGCTGTTAACTATAATTTGATTACATGTAACAGCTTTACTAAATAGGTTTAAATTCCATCGTTATTCATTTTAGAAAATCACGCTAAAGTTATTTATGTAGCTATTTTTAAAGGGAAAGAAGACAAATTGCACGAATTTCTCTTACTTCGAATATCATCACTTCACAAGTAAAGTAAAGCTAACGAGTTTTTATTGGTTGCATGTAAAAAGCCAATTTCTTATTCATGCTAATGGGAGAAGGAATACGAACTTAATAACTGACACATGTAAATCAAGTTGCACTGAATGCTATTTTATACTAGTGAGAAGTAGTTTTCATTTTTGATTTGAGTAAAATGTAAAAGAAAATTTTCCCGTTTGTACTCATCTTCTCCAAATAAAATATTCAAGTCAGTAGTAACGAAAGAATTACAAAATTGGCAAACTTGGGGAATTCATTCTGAAAGCTAATCATTTCATGTATTTTTTCCGGCAAATTCTAGACATCAAAGAACACAACTGAGAAACAAATTATACGTACAACGTACAGTAAATTTTCGTAATTTGAAGAGGTACTACTGCCTACTAAGCAATTCTTTAAGATTTTTTAAAAGTTAGGTAAGAGCTTATTAAATGAGTGTCTTATTTTTAAAACGGTACATGGAACCAATCGATAGCAGTGTTTTAAGTGCCTCATACATAATCTCCTATGACGAGCTTCTAACAAAGGGCCATATTACTATTTAAATGGAAGACGGCCCAAGCCGGACCCTAATGATTCATATATCATTCGAAAGCTCTAGTTGGGTAGAGTAAAAGTGTTGCTAGGCACCCCGATTTCGCTTGTTAAGACCAGTTTTGTGGCCTTGAAGTTGACCCAAAACGTTTGAATTTAAAATCTGATAAGCCCGAATCCCTATATTATCATGTTATGGTGAATTATTTTAAAGTAGAATGTAACATGGAATTGCCTAATAATCATGGAATTCGATTACAGGCCAATAAATGGACAAAATATCAAAATGCATTTTGAACCTTTATGCCTCTTTAACACATCTAGTATGTAAAAGGGTCATTAGTGCAAAGGGTCAAACAACGAAAAAATACGATTTTCAGTTTTGTAGTATAGATTCACTTGAGAGTGGAAAAATCTTTATTTTGCAATGATTTATAGCTATTTGAGGAGAAATCTTGAAGTATTGTTGACTCTATTGGCCAAGCACGTATTTTTAAACGTTGAAAGTATACGTTTTTTGTCAACTTTAAGGCCACAAAACTGGTCTTAGCAAGTGAAATCGGGACTTGTGCCCAGCAACACTTTTACTCTACTCAACTAGAGCTTTCGAATGATATATGAATCCTTAGGGTCCGGCTTGGGCCGTCTCCCATTTAAATAGTAATATGGCCCTTTAGTTGGAAGCCTGATCGTTACAGCAACGATTGCCACATCTGTTGCCGTTGGTGTTTTGGGGCATCTTAATTCAAGTGATGAGTCAAATTTTGTAATTCTTGGGGCAATGGGAATGGCGTTTGTTGATGGAGTTGCATCGCAAATAATATTACTTGGAGGAATGACGTCGGTTTGTAAAAGCTCAAAGGATTTGCTTAAACAAGCAAAGTGCTTAAGAGGAGATTTGGGATCAAGAAAAGAGAAGCTGTTGGTTAAAAAATTGTGGCGTTCTTGCGATAAAATTAAGATAAAGTTTGGGGATAGCAATTTTCTGGAAGAGTTGACACCTCTAAAATGTTTGGATTTTTCGGTTGACATGACAGTACAAATTTTGCTGCTTTCAAGGAATAAATGAGAATCGATAAACGACTGGTAGCATCATTAAAGTAATAAGTTGTTGCAGAAATTCTCGCATACTTTTTACTTGGTTGTAAATATAAAAACATGTTTTCGTGTACATTTCGTAATATTTAGTAATATTACGTTGTTAGACGAAATATTTAGATACTACTTTAAGCCGTCATTAGTAATATTTCATTTTGCTGTATTAAATATATTTATAAGTTTAAGCTACAAAATAAAATGATGAAACTTATCTATCTGTAATTTTGATGCGAAAAACAAAGCTAACTTATTGACGAATATGTCACTCCTGTTTCCTGTTAGCTGTGACTAATTAAGCATATATTTTTAAATCTTACGACAACCATGACGTAAACAACGGCGCCTATATTTAACAACACTAATGCCTTTATTTGATTACATAGGCATACATTTTTCCTCGTGGGGCGTGCAATGTAAAATCGATCACAAATAAGGTTTTTGATTTAAAAAAATCCTTAGACATGATTGATCTTCAGACCTCCGTTAAAACCTTACGGCAAACATGACGTCAAACGAAGTTGTGTTGTTGTGGTTTTTTTAATATAACAACAGAAACGAAAACATTGAAAAGCTTCTCGTACCAAATACAAATCCAGCAAAGTGTTTGCGACATTTCAAACAAAACCAATTATCCTATTAAGTACAGTTCATAAATATTATTAATAGTTAAAGCTTATAGCTATTTTGGACGATTTTATTGTTCTATCGGTTTTATTTAGAATAAAGGTAAGTTACAAACTACAATAATATTATTCGGCTTAATGCCAAGGTTATTACTATTAGTTATGTTAACATTTTCCCCGCGTTAAGTGTTTTTCATTAGCTTCAAAATAATAATTACACAAATCTTCTGCCCAGGTTTTGTATTTGAGCTTAAAAATAAAATTAACTTTTTCTTTTCTTAATTTAGGACTATTTAAACCTCCGAATAAATTCAACTTTCAAATAAATAATCGTAAATTTTCTACAAGCATAAATTGTCAAAGTGTTAATTTAAATACTAACGTTTTGAAGGTTTTTGTACTAGTGAAATATTCCTATATACATAATTTGTACAAATCCGCACTTCTTATAATTAATTACAAGTCATTGTTTCAAAACTTTTTTAACTTAAACACGCATAAATGAATTTCTAAAATGTTTCCCGCAAACTATTTCCAGCACATGAAAATTAATTCATTGAAAAATATAGGATATGACATACATCTGGATTTGTATTCTAATCCAATCGCATTACGTTCTAAATTATAAACATTTTGAAACAATACCTAAGCAAAAAAATTGCAAATTCTTCCAATCAGTTTAATTTAATTCCATAAATTCGACTTTATTTGCGATTAGTTTTATCGCAAGGAACATTTAAAGCCATTTTAACATAACAAGTTGGTGTGGAAATTGTAGACCGCGTTAGCAATTATTTATGTTATTCACGTAGGCAATCATAAATACAGTTTAGTATAAATTACGTTGTTCGACGAAATATTTAGCTGGCAGTTTAATTAGTCTTTTGTAATTTTCCATTCTTCCGTATCAAGTATACTTAAGTTAAAGCCACAAAATAAAATAAAGCAAACCGCTTATTCGCCCTTTTTTAGTAAAAACAATACTTAGCAAGCGCGCACAATATCCAGTCATTTCCAAGCCAAATTATCCATCATCCATCCTATTTCATGTCTTCTAAGTATTTAAGCTTTGTTTTGAAATCTTACGAAAGCTTACAAGTAAACAAAAATATTATTCTGTAAAAGATTTTTAATTTTAAAATATAGTTCAGCTACTTCGTTTAAGCTTCCAAAGAATTACTTCAACTTTATCCTGCTTTGGAAATACATCATTTTATTTCCAGGTATTGCCAAACAGCATTATGTTGCTTTTTAAATCTAAAATCCCACTACACAAAAAAATGTCTAAATATCATATCAACACAAAATATGAAAAAATTGTATCGATTGACCGCATTTTAAAGGTTTTCATAATAGCTGCAAAACTCTTTAAAAGTACTCCTATTCATATTACCCCAAAATTTAATCGAAATCAAATAACATATACCGCATCTTCAGCCAATACGAAACACTTGCATCATTTAAAATACAAAAGTTGTTTTGTAATATTCCTTGTCGTTGCTCTACTTTGGCAGTGCATTCATATCTCCACTACCAAATCAACTAGCAAATATGAATACGCCATAAGTTGGTTCTCACTTTGCATACTAATTATAAGCATCTATCATTTACTCGAGTTGCAACGGAATTCAAATATACTGATCACATATCTTCAAGGCATTTTTGACTTGCAAAAGTGGAATTCATCAAAAATTTCTCTCGGATCGACCTCACTGAATGAAAAGTTTAATAGAGTTTTTTCTCTATTGGTCTTATGTACATCCTTCATTTTCCCACCTGCATATCTGTTAGGATTTCACTACTCGAATCCCTGCCAAGCGTCTCTAATTGGTTACCAATTTCTAACAGAATGCAAAACTGGCCAATGCCCATCCATCGAAACCTTTCATTTGATATGGAGATGCTTCGAAAAGCTAGCAGTTTTTCTGCTAAATATTTGGGTATGGTACTTCACCTTCAACCCAGCAACCTTTTCAGTGGCTATAGTGATGATTTTGTGCCCAATCATATTTCGAGAAGCTGTTGACGTGTAAGTACACATCTATGAATACTATTTCATACAGTTAATTTAAGTTTGGAATACCATTTCTTTCAGAATACTCAACAAAATAAAGAATCGAGAAAACATACTTGAATTACCATCACTTTACCGACAACTTCAGCTGTTGAATATATATTGTAATGATGTGCAGCAAAATTTAGTTGGAAGTATGATCGTTGCAGCTACTCTCTCTACATCTGTTGGGGTCGGGGTTTTGGTTCAACTTAGCTCAAGAACTAGTAATGAGTCAAACGTTATGATTCTTGTAGCCATGGGAATGGCTTTTGTTGATGGAGTTGCAGTACATTTAATCGTACTTGGATGTATGGTAGCGGTTTGCGCAAGGTCAAAGGATGTACTTAAACAAGCTAAGTGCTTGCAAGGAGATCTGACATGTAGGAAAGATAAGTTGTTGTTTAAAAAGTTATGGCGCTCTTGTGATAAAATTAGGATTAAGTTTGGCGATAATAATTTTTTGGAAGAGTTGACGCCTTTAAAATGTTTCGATTTTTCGGTTGGTATTACAGTCCAAATTTTGCTGCTTTCAAGAAATAAATGAGAATCTCTAACTTGATGATATTATTGTATAAAGTGAGTATATAAATAGTGAACGTAAGTTAATAATTTGGCTATATAACTCAACAACTAATAAATAAGCTTCCTTTTGTATTTTTTGTTTATTTGTTTATATGCCTGGTGTAAGCTCTTGTATTATCGAATAAATAATTATTTAAATCTGCCGCACAATTTCGTAGTTTGTGTTACATATCAATTATAATATTTGTACAGGATTTCTAGTTCAAAAAGAAGTTTTTATTGATTCTTTAACCACAATATTTATACAGTTTAGTTATTTATCAGTATCAGAAATATTAACAATTGTCTTATATAAAACTTTTCGACTAAAAGATCACACTAACATTTGGGTACCTCTGGTTCTGCACCCTTTATCAGGCATGGAGCATAAAACTCGATTTTTTATATTACAGGCTTGTGTTCGTATCCCAGAGGTTTTCAAGTTATAACCCTTAACGAAAACCAGACAAGACTCTCCATTCAATTTAAATGACAAGGGAGGAGCATTCAAATCCCACCTTCCGTCAACACACTCTGTGTTTAGGTCATAGGTTTGCAAGGTACTTCCTTTAGTCATTCCGTCTATCCAGTATACTGCAAGTTAAACGATATTAAAAATTTAATAATATTTTTAAATAAATTTTGTCAGCATTTAAAATTGTACTTGCTAACCCCCTGGTGTTAGGTATAAGTAAACACGAAATGACAATGCTCGACTTGTAATTTTGGCTAGCTCCCCGCCAAGTTCTTTGCAGAATCCCAAGGCTTCGGTTTGATTAGACTAAAAAATTAAACGTTATTTTAGTTAAACTTTAATCGATTTATTTTTTTTCTTTTAAGCTTACCAAAGTATTTTCGGCATAATACATCATCCCATCAAGTGGCAAAAAGTTTTTGTGCGTGCTGGGATAATTCTGGCCTAAAATAAATGGAAATTATTAATTAATAATAAAATCAAAATATGATTGTATCAAATAATTAAACAAATACCTGCTGTATTAGAAAATAGCCCAAGTACTACAGCCGAGTATACAAACAAAAAGTGAAACTGATTCATTGTTTAACCGGTTTAGAATTTAAAAGTATTACACAAAAAATATAAATTATTGGAGTAAACTGACTTCGACTGTAAATTTTTAACGACTTGTGCTGCAACTACAAGGTTGCCAAAAGAATTATTTTTCCGGGTTGATAATTATAATATGACAACCTTTTATACAAAAAAAACATGTTATTTGCACGTGCCTGATTTTTAATTAAAATATGCAGCACTGCTAGTTGAACAGATTTACTTTTTAACAATTCTTGTAATATGCTTGAATCAAAGACAGCTCAGACGGTTTTTATTTGTGGTTTTATTAATGCTCTGGCACGTTCACATGTTTTGTTTCATTTTTATTTAAGCAAAAACGAATAAATTAATATTTATGAACTAAGTACTATCGACCATGAACTTGTGTATTGTCAGCAACATTGCGTTACACCACGTTTAACCACATGACAGAGTTTTTAATAAATTAATACTTTTAATGCACATTGTGTATTTATGACTGCAAGGCTATTTTTGAAAAAAACAATGAACTTTTTTTTTAAATCGTATTACCAAACAAAGTTACATAACTCGTTTACATAAATATTCAGTTTGGTTGCTACGTCTCATCTAAAAAAAAATTTCAGTAAGCCATTTTGATTCTAAACAATACCAAAAAATTAAATATTACTTCAACTCATATTATTAATGCCAATACCCTTATACAAGCTAAGATGCTGTTAAAGAAGACCATCTTAGCGGGATCCCAACAAACTACATTCCCAGACATGCTGATGATAAACCATTGATGGGGTATGGTCAAATTATCATTGATACATTATATATAATTTTGACGGAAACCAACTAACCAAAAACAGATTTTTAATGATATATGATATTGAATTTAATCCAGATGATTTTGAAGGCATTAAAATAGTCCGTTTTTACCCTTGAAAGATTTATATAAAGTCAGTACTAACCGGATACGCTCGTTTATCAAATATTGGAAAAATTATCGAAGTTAATCAACCATACAAACCTGGCATGAATGTTTTTTGTAAAAAGCTTAAACAATTCATCAATACTGATAAACATTTGAAATTGTACAAATTAACCTCATTGTAATTTATTTTAAAGCACTTTTCTCAATTACATAAATAACCTAACTACCGTATTACGTGATGTCACTATCAATACATACTTTTATGCATGTGGTTTTGGTTGTGTTAATTTGGATATGGTTATCATTTTGTCGAAAATATTGTAAAACTTTATACATGGTTAAAAGACAACCCAAATTATTGTTGGACGACAGCATTTGCATAATCAATAAAAAGCCATAAAGAAAATTAGCTCTACTTATTTTTTTGTATTTCGAAGCATTATAAATGCCAACCTACTTAACGTTACAACATGATCTCATATTTTATTCAAGAACCAATTTGGTCAGTTTTAATCACAAGAACAACTCGATCACCTTGTCAGCTATAACCTAAACTAGATTTGCACGAAAACTAAACCAAGGAACATAAGATAGCTTGTTTATCTATATATGTCAAATTTTATGAATGCCTTTTCTGATGTCGAACCATCCCCGCGTTTTGATGAAATCAATATCAAAATTGTTAACAGTATATTCGCTTCAAATAGAAATATACTTTAAAGCTGCCATGATATTGAATTCAGTCATACGTTTTCAGTTTGCAGAAACATTAGAATCGCCAAGAATAGTCTGGAGTATTCTAACTTGCCAGAACTTATTTCAGGAAAAGTTCGGTGCGTTGAGTACCCTTTCCAAAATGTTTAAACTTAACATATTTACACTGAAGAAGATCTTAAATTTCCAACTTTTGTCTTGTGTAAAGCTAAGTTTTTATACAATTCCTATTCGTACAAGTAATCAACAATATCTATTTGCTGAAGTGATAACTCAACCAAAAAATAAAAGTTTTCTCACAAACGTTTTAATACTAAATATATTGCTAACTTTTGCTAAAGGTTTTCTTATTCTTCGACCATTTCTCGAAAGCAAACAAATTCCTGTAACCGCGTCTTTATTGCTTCAATTAGGATTTTGCTTTATCCCCGTAGCTCATACAATGTGCTATGTAATATTTCTCAGAGTAAAGTACCAAGAATTTGTTATATTTTGTAACTCCATTTTTTCAATCAGGTATATTCAGTCGAACAATATTGTTAAATTTTTAATGTACAACTCGCCCTTATATAGTATTTCCTTGTCTTGTTTACACGCCGGATTGATTATATTTACTAATGTGAACCCTATTGCTGTATATTTAAACACTTTAAGGCTAAATGTAACCCCAATTATCTTATTTGGTTTGAATATAACGATTATGTTTTACGAAATATGGAGTTTTGCAATAATGTCAACTTTTGGATGCCTTATTGCAATAAATGGCATGTTTGTCGGTTATGTGGGAATACATTACCTAACAAAAAATTTATTACGGTTGATGTCAATACAAATAAATAAATTATGTTTGAGTGAGAAATTACTAAGTGATTATAGGAACCTCAGAGTTTTAACTATATTGTAAACGATTGCTTTCAAAAGGTTGTAGCTCTTCCGCTTAAAATATTAATGATGGCCACTTGTGTAATTGCTGGTAT
>JAQFZH010000735.1:0-27894 GCA_034695485.1 Entomobrya nivalis | reverse complement strand
AAAAAATGTATAAAAATTTAACAACCATCCAATCCTACAAGCATTTTAAAAAATGTCCCGAGACCAACAACAAAAGTGTAATTTGCAACGTATAACATATATACCTGCTGTTTTTACTTCAGTCTGTGAAAACACATGCTATGTAAACAAATTTAATTTCCCAGAATACAAAACAGTGACAAAAAAATGTAATCTCCCGAGAAAAATCTGATTTTTTTCTCTTGAGACTTTATCGATTCCTATAATTTTTAAATGAACAAACTCCTCTGATGCGTCAATTGTTGCGTGAAAAAAATGCTATATGAAAAATGAAACCAAGTTGAATAGGACAAGAGTAAAATCTTTTTGCTCCTCACACATTTTTAGACAATTTATCAATGATAAAAAAACGCGACCATCCCTCTTAACAATGCTGAGAAAAATGTTTAGAAAAATTTCGGTTTTTTGATGATGACGAGTATACATAATTGCAATGCTTGCTATGAATGCTTCTCATGCAAGTGTAGATGTTCTGAACTTGAGTGTGTGTTGTCGATATCGATGATACCGTTTATTTCCCGTCGTAAATTTATCCAGTTTACACAAGTTACCGTTTACAAAAGAGTAAAAAAAATATGAATTGAAACATATAAGTCATAAGTCTAGTTTGGAAAATGTAATGCACTTTTTTGTGATGAAAATGATGAGTTGTTTGAAAAGAAACCGTAAAATTAACCGTAGTTTTTAGCGTGTTTCGGCACCTTTTCGCTTCATCAACATGATGATATCTGAATATTATTAGTGTGTAATTTTCATGTTCTCTCGTAGTTTTCAAGATAACCGTACTAAGGATTTCTCGTTTAGCTTTGTTCTCTAATTACTTTTTAGCCACAAGTGTAGTAAGCAGAAAAGTGTTGTAAAAAATCGTAGTTTTACTTGTACTGCATAATTTTTTGATGGTAAAAATTAAGTGAAGCCCAGCAGCAGCGTCGAGGAACCTATTGAAACTTGAAACTAAAAAAAATGATTTTCCGTTCCTTGTTCCAGTGGTTTATTGGTCAGTAGTTTGACCGTGTTTTGAGAAAAGAATAGCAGAGTTGTTACATGATAAAAAAAATTAAATTTCTGTCATAATAATCAATTTTCTTGTATGCATAATAATTTGTCTCTATTTAAGCAAAAGTAAAGTTATAAGTGTCTCTATATTGCAGTTTAGTAAAAAATTCCAACTAGTACACATTCACAAACATTCATGTCATTATTGTATTTCCTAAAAATCCAGAGTAGATGTAAAATGTAAAGAATGAGAAATGTTGCTGTTTAGAAGAAAAATGTAAAATTAACTTGCTATCTACCCAGTTAAATTTATTTACTGAATTTAAAAACAATAGAATCCTAGCGTAAAAATTAGAGTGGAAGAGTGTAGTTGCGTAATTTCAAAACTAAGTAAACAGAGTGGATGGTCAACATTTAATTGTTAAACACATTTATAGCTCGTCTTTTCTTAGCCATAAACACAATTTCTTTCTCTTTGAAACTCTCTCGTAAGTTATATAATTGTATATTTCAAAGTAACAAAGTTAAATTGATTGTAAAAGCTATTTATTGAGCGGTTAGTTTGCTCTCCTTCAGAAAAAAATAACACGAGCTGGTTGCAATGAAATTTAAGATGAAAACTGTATCTTGTAGTGTAAAAGATTGTTCCCTCACACCCCCAAAAAAAATCTGAATTTTTCTCTCTGGATCATCAGCAAACTTGATTAAAATTTAAACTCCAATGGAAAAACATGAATCTAAGAAAAAAATCTTTGATGTAGTAGTGAAATATGCATATTAATATTTAATCTTATTCCAGTGTTATTGTTTTTGTTTTGTTTAAGATTTATAGTGCAGTAGTAATGAAATAAAAAAACACGTTGTATGGTTGGATGAACAAAAACACAAGTCGGTTCTCTTTTTATTTACAAAAATATAAAAAGTCGGTGGAAGAAACAAGCGGACAATAAATATATGCGATGGGGTGGTGGTGGTAAAAAAAGGAAAACTATTTACATGACTGATTGACAACCATAAATAACAACACGTTAATGACAATTAACGCCTTTTCTTCTTGTCTCGCTTCTGTCTGTTGTGATGCTTGTGATGAGGTGAGATGTGTGGGCTGCCCTGGTCCGATATCGAACGTTCGTCTTCACTGCAATCTGAATCCTGTTGACACAAAAGAACGAAAAAGTTAAATAAAACATCAAATGTCTCATTAAAATAACTGTACTCAATGACTTCAACATAATAACTATAACACGCTTACATGACAGCACTCTGACTTGTTATCCGGCATCACGATAACTGCTCCTATACAAATCAGTTGGAAGATCGCCCCGACAAATAGCCCGTACCTGAGAAACGTGTCAACTACGTCCTCTTGCAGCTCCATGTTGACAAACTAACAACAATCTATAAAACCGGGCCAATTAATCATTGATAAAAAAACTACTAACTGGTATGTCAAAAATTTAACACGCTGGTCTTCTGATTCACGCCGCAGTTAACTTTTTTTTATTTAGTTTACACTCAAGGTATACTCTCTGTGATTGTGTACCTACTTGAATGTGCATACTACAAAATTTTATATTACGATAGGGGTGTAAACATTAGTATATATGCATATAAAGTAGGGGTATATTTAGTCAAAAAAGTTTTTTGTAAGGTATAAATATTTCTTTTACACATAATGATCATCATCGTGTTTTCTTATATAAGCCTTTTATAAATATTTCGTTCTTTTTGTGAGCAGAGCAGAGAGTGAGTGAGAGGACGAGAAGAATCGATACGCAAAACGCAGTAGCCTTCTTTGTAAAATATCCAGCTAAAAAATTACATAGTTTCAACCTACCTATTTTCAAGCTACAATGAACATACATACGAAAAAAATGTTTCAAATGAACAAAACATATTTTAACTTGCATATTTTCTCTAATCAATAATCTAAATGACCAAGGACAACTATTTTTTTTACATGTCATGTAAATCAACTCACTCTTTAAAAATTTCCATGAAAAACTTTATTTCATTTTTAAAACCTGGTCATTTTATAACAATTCCAAAATATTTCTACAATGTTTCAAAAATACTCATAAAAGTATCATAAACTCTCATCGGGCTCATACGACTAAACTCGATAAAACCATTTTTTACGCATATACAATCCCCGATGCTCCTTGCTGGCTTGTTGTTAAGCTGTAAAGAGGCTACTCTTTCTGACCGTGACGGGGGCGGTGTAATACTACAGACAATGTTGAATGTACAGAGAAGCAACATGACTTTGGGTCTAGGTGCAAATCCAGAGAGAGAGGGTTAGTTTAGTTTAGTGCGATAAAGTATCGCGATGGGTTTCCGAGCAAGTCGAATAGTTTGCTAGGTGGCATCCCATGCAGCAAAGGTATAGTTTAGTTTAGAGGGTTGTGTGAATGTAAAATCTCAATTCTTGAAGCGTGTGTGTATGGATGTATGTAAGCCCCCTAAACCCCCGTACGAGGAAGTAGACTCTTGATGGGGTGTTCATATTCCTTGCACCTTGCTTTTAGGGGTGATGGGGGTGAAATTTTTGGGGTGGGGAGGTTAGCACAAATTTCGCCCTATGACATGGGAATATAAATAAACGAATGTTACAAAGCTATTTTACGTAATGGAGTATTTTTTAAATATGAAAGGTGATATAATTAATGAGAGAACAATGTTTGTGGATAAAAAAATAAGTATACTCGGTGGAGTATGTACGTTTTTATACGTACTACGTTTTAAGGATAAAATAAATGACGACTTTTCTCTATTTTTGTGTACCTTGTATGTATAAAAGAAAGTGCGGTTGTGGGTTCTCTTCTCTCTCTGGCCCTCTGGCTTCAGGCTTGGCAGACATCTTTCGATTTTTAAACATTATAATGTATGAGGTATCATTTTTAGTAGGGACTCTTACAGAAAAAAAATATACCTAATATTATTGGCTAAACGCTTTGGATATATACACTCTTGTGTGAAAAAATTCTCCTCTAGAATTTATATATACGTTGGTCTTGTTGTGTATACAGTCTGTGTGTGAGTTCACTTTGGAGGCATATTTAGAAGTAGAATATTATTTTCAAAAAATACAACACATAAAACTATTGAATTAAATTTAATTGCTGTAACACGGCGTCTACGTGTAGAAGAGTCTGGTAGTTAGTCAAAGTGAGTTGAGTAGGTTTCAAAATTTTGGAAAAATTACAACGTTTCGCGTATCACGGCGGATTTTGGAGCGAAAAAGTGTACAGTGTGAGTGGGTTTAAAATCGTTTGAATTTAGAAATTAAATGCGATTACGTTAATCAGTATCAGTGGTTTACTGTTGACAAGTTTGGGTGTTATCTGGTGACGGTACTACGTTATCTGGAGTTTTGAAACGCACCAGGTAAGTGGTCAAGTTAATTGTTTTAGAGTTTAAAAATGAGTAAATTACTGTGAATGTCGGGTGAATTAGTGTTTAAACTGGCGAATATCTTCAAAGTTGAGTTAACGAGCATAACCGATATAGTGGCAGTATCTTCCAATAGCTTAGCTTGTCTCTCAGTTAGTTTGTTTGATTAAATTGAGCTGTTCCTTCCATTTCGGCATCCCAATCAGGTTAAAACAGGCCAATTAAACTGCTGTAAATACAATACACAATTAGAATTGTATTAGCAATGATTGATTGTGTAATTTACCTAAATTGATTGCACTTTTGTCACTTGTTAATTACCTTGTAATTGAATCAAGTTACTTTGTTCTTCTTCTCCAAAAGGTTTTCCGACAAAAAGTTGCACACACTTCAATTTACCAATCGTCACATCTTTGATTGTTCTAGATTA
Organism: Entomobrya nivalis; assembly: GCA_034695485.1. Lineage (NCBI taxonomy): Eukaryota > Metazoa > Arthropoda > Collembola > Entomobryomorpha > Entomobryidae > Entomobrya > Entomobrya nivalis. The sequence continues at coordinate 23,036 of JAQFZH010000735.1, read as the reverse complement.
ACAATCCTGCATTGTCCATTGTCAATGTTTTACAGCCTTGTCACCTGTTTCCAAATAAAAAAACAAACAAAAACAAAAAATTAACCTTTAAAAAATTCAATGAAACATGCTATCACATTTAAAAGAAATCAAAACAGTAAACAAACCATTATCACTTAACCAATCATCTGTCAATGTTTATTGTTTTGGTTGCACCTGTCCTCACAGTCCCCAAGCCAAATGACATATGACACCGACACCACACATGTTCATGGAATGTCACGTTATCCAGTGTGGTTTAGTTCCGTCAAGAAAAAAATGACGAGAGTCGTCATGTCGTCCCCAACCCAACAATCACTCCACTCGTCAAGGTGGAAAATATGCCAGCCAAAGCAATCAGTGCAACTGAAGCTCTATCATGTTTCATCAAAGATATCAAATCATGATACATCCAGTTTATTGTTAGACAACGACTTAGGATACACGGTGTAGAAACCATTCAGTTTCCATTTCGCAAAATAAAACATCCTGTCAAAAACAATTTTATGATCATCCGGTATTCCGTTCCAATTTTAAATTGTGTTTCACAAAATTAGGGTGAGTGGTTCTCATGAGAGCCGTCTGATTTTAATCACATCAGCTCAATATCTAAATTCTCCAGTTTAGTTTTTAACAAAGAACATTTTGAATCGTGTAGTTAAATTGACAGGTGAATTAGTGTATAGGATTTAGTGTTTAGATTCGTTTCTTTTAATTCAAAGTTGTGTAAAACTTTAGTAACGTTTTTGTATAGTTTAAATATGTAATTTCACCAAGAATCATTAGTTATCAACGTATTCAGTATTATCATAGGTCTTTATCCATCATGGTAGAACAAAAGAGAAGAAAATGATTCCGTTTTGTATAATTAACGTTATCATGAAATATAAAATTATCATATTTTTAAGCCAATATTTTTGTGAAGCCATAAATCATTAAAAGCGTAATTTGCATATATTTGCTAGGTCCAGAGTTAATCCAGTAGTCTGCTGAGAGTCGTGCTACACAATTTGAAAAAAGTTACCCGTGTCGTTTATCAATATGGATTATTTTCCAAACATGTAAGTACTTTTGGAATAATTAATCAGAAAAATTATTTTAAAAGAAGGTTCAAAGCCGTGCAGGTCATCACACATTTTGGTTTTAAGCTCTCTCTGACGCAATATTTTCAAGTTGTTCAGTTTACACATTCATTGCAAGAAGCAGCGTTCAGCGTCGTCAACGACCACACTTACGTAACACATCCCCTCAAAAAAATAATATCCCCCCTCCATCCAAAAACTGTAGGCTTGGCTATGTTAGAAACTCTGGATGGCGGGTTTTACAGACTCGTCTCTCTTTCTAACGTACATTCTCGTGTTCGGAAGTCAAAACGGTTTTTTTCGGAAGTGGACTCTTTTTTTTGTGCAAAAAAAAAACGCTTGCTACTGTACTACATATTTGCAAGCTACATCATCATAGTTTTTTTGTGTGAAATTAAATGCAATAAGATTAGGGTTTTTTTTAGCGTGTGTGTTGTTTTCAAGAGATAGATGTAGAAGTGCCCTCTCAGATTTTCATTTCCATTGCTTAGATTTATATATTTTTGCAATGCTATTTTTTTCGTGTAAAAATTCTTGGCTCACGCAAACGCGTAAGGAATTTTTTTCCCCTCTCATGAAGAAGTGATCGGATAGTATCGTTAAATCTTTCCACATAATTTAAACAGATAAGTTTGTAAGAGAGGGTGTCGTGTACAAAAAATCTCTTCTCCTCCTCCAAACAATATATGCCAAAGTGCTTTTACCAAAATGCACTTGTAAATAAGTCCTGTTTCTAAATGATTGTATATCAATAAAACACTTATCCAATCCACAATAACAAATTTCATCTAGAAAACCAATGTAGCAAAAAAATAACGTAGAAAAAAATATATATCTTATCTGTGCACAATTTCAATCGTGTGTATTCGTCACAATTTTCCGTTACTTTTCGCCGTTTTTTCAACGGCAACTCCCGAACGGTTTCAGAGAGAGAGAGGAAAAAAAATTATATTTTTAGAACAACTCGCTTCACAACATGTTCGCCTCTTTTTTCTTCTTCCTCGAGTGCCGTTTTGATTTTTCCAAACGTAGTTTTTTGATTCCATGATATTTTATTGAGTTGTTAATTTTACGGTAATTTATTTGAGAGGAAAATAGGTAGACGGGTACAGAGTACGTTACTCCACACACTCCACAAGGCAATTATTCCGGTAGAGTGTGGCGGCATAAAAACCTTTTGACATTTATTTATTTTATTCCTGATAATTGGCTATTACAAAACATTATTGGCATTTCCGACAGCGTCGACGAACGAGTATAATTTCGATCGAGTGTAAATGAACTTTTTGAATGGGCATACTTTTTTCTCATTAACTATTTTAACTTGTCATTATTTTTGTATGACAGTATTGATGGGTTATAAAACTTCTGTTCTCTTCTCAATTTTTTTTATCTGTATGCATCTGGTCTGGTGGAGTTGCAGAAGTGAATACCATAACACGAGGTCATTGAATGGTTATCAAGATCAAAGATGTTTAAATATTTTGTCTTCTCTATTTGCATTCGCACATGGTGTGTAGTGATTTTTTTATTGATTTTCATTTATATCATGGATTAAATTTTTACTTTTAGTGAAACTTACCGTATTTTTGATAGATTGAATAATTGAATATTAAGTTGAGTTTCAAAAAAAATATTGTCAAAAAAATATGCCATTTTTCTGTGCATACTTTACAGCCTGAATAGTTCAGCATTCTAAAAAAGCGCAATCAGTTTTTTATATTTATTCTTGCACACAAGCTGTGTAGAATGTAGCATCCATCACATCGCCTGCTGCTGTGTTAAATCTCTCTCATAATCAATATGGTCGTATGAAATAATATAAAGTACAGCTTCATCATATACATTTTTCTCGAACGCATGTAAAACATTAAAACTATGTGTATGGTTATTATGAAACCAAATATCTGCTTCAGCGTACACGTAACAGCTTTAAAAAAGCAGTAAAACGTAACAATGTTTGTGCGATGCATTGTTAAAGCGTTTTGTTTTGCTCGCTGTGTGTATATCCATTTTTTTGTATTCATGCCCTCAGGGGCTATTCTCTTTTGCATTGTTTACGGGCAGATTGTTTGCAAAGGATAGTTAACTTTTGATGTAAATGTCTGGCTGATCATGATGATAATGATGATGGTGGTGGATTTGTGTGGAAGTTAATTTTTAACACAAACTTTGCATTGTGACTGATACTCGGGGTGATTTGAGACTACGTGTCTGAAAAAAATGTAAAGTTGATAAATAGGTATAAAATGTTTGCGATATAGCTTGATGTGATGAGTACCTTTGATTTTCTCCTGATTATCGATTCGGGTGAATCGCTATTCAGTTCATTGAAATTGCGAAATGAACATGTATCCTGTCTGCATCACATGTACACGACTAAGCTTTGTCCTGGATTTTATATTTTTTGATATGCACAAATTTCATTACGTATCCTTCCACTTAAAAATTACACGACAGTTTTATACTCAACCAATTTTAGTAAACTAGCATTTTATTTCCTGGAAAAAAATGAATACACGGTCGTATGCCTTTTAGCTTCTTATATTTGTTCCTAGAGGCAAAGTCTTTCCATGAACTACACACATTGGTGTGTAAAGGTTAGTTCAATAACGTTTCGCAGCTGAAAATCATATAATCCCTGACTACATTACTGAAGGAATTTTATCCTTCTATTCCGTCTCGTTTCAGTTAGCACGCTCAGTATCATCGTGAGTACTCGGGTATTTGCTTTCCGGGCATTTTCGGGTTGCGTTTGTGGTCTGCGATTGGTTATCGTGGGGCTGTCATCGTCATCATGAACACTTTTTTTTAGAGAGGTGTCCACCTTTCTCTCTTTATTGTCAAACGATTTTTTTTTCTTGTGGGAAAATCACGTATATGCGTGTTTGGGGAGGAAATAGAGAGGGAGAAGAAAAAAATTTGCATGCGCCAGCCTATACATGGCTGTTAGGTCAAAGTCAAATGGTGGTGGTTGCTGGGGAGGAATATATTTTTTTGGTGTAGTCGATGGGGTTTCACTGCTGCATTTTACTGGAGTTGGTGTGTGTGCACACACCTATTGTAGAAAAAAAGAATGTATCGAAATGCTTTATCGTTGTCGTGATATGTTTTCTTGAAGATGTGCTTTATAAACACGACGGAGTTTTGGGTGAGTTGAAAGTTGTGGTGGTGCTCTGAAAGAAACGCGTCGTCAGTCTTGTTCGTTTAGTTTCGTGTTGAAAATATATAGCTGATGATATTACGTGAGTCGGATCAACGTAGGATTTTTGGTATGGTTGGTGGGAGTTAGCAAAGCATACAATGTAGTTTGATAAAAAAAAAATTGAATTAAAAAAATCTCAGTAGTAGAGAATAGAGTTGTGTGAGAGAGGACGGGTTCATTGGGAAGTTAACAATAGGGCATACATACCTGTCTGGCAACAAGGATGAATATTATGGCTTGTATGCTTGTTGATGTTGTTTCAGCAGAGAATTGAATTCTTTTGTAGAATTCCATGTTGATGATGATGCGGGGTATTGTGAGGTGGTAAAGTGGTGGAGGAGGTACAGGGATGAGCGTTTTCGTTGTTTCTCTCAAGCGTACGTATATGAAAAGTGAATGAAAAACGGCTTTTTATTGCATGGTGGAGAGAGAATTTTTTTTTCTGAGGGATTTTTTTTGTTGATGGTATGAAGTTATGTGGGGATGTATCGCGCAAACATTGTGTATGAGAACTGGATTTTTTTCTCTCGATACTTTTGCTTTCTTGGTTTGGTGTGTTTGGGGTTTTAACATGGATATGTAGGTACGTGTTCTCGGAATGGGGATTAGTGTGTAGAGAGCATATTACGTATTAAATTTTTTATGCATGTTTGTATAGGGTTTTTATTTTCATTGGGTTGGGTATTGGGGAGATGTTCTAACATATTGGGTTAGAAGAAATGAACTGCGATGAAAAGTGATGATTGGGTTATTTGAGGGAAAAATTTATGTAAAGTTTGGTGTATTGGATTGGAGGATGTTTTGGGGACATTGTCATTTAAATGCATGATGTATGAAATGCACTATGCACTTATATGTGCGATTTTGAATGTTTGTTGATTAAATTTGGAACGAAATGGCTAATGGAGCATTAAGATAATGGGATGATGAATATTTGATGGTATGGGTTGGACTGTGGTTTATGGCTTTGCCATGCAATGTAATGATATGATTGTCACCGGCACGGCGCCTTTTTCACCCGACATTTAGAATGGTTATAAAGATGCCAAGGATACTGTTCGAAAATAACAAACTGGATTGTTTTTATTTTATTTCGCAGGTCACCACTGAAATGTTTGAATGGAAAATTGTACAGGAATTTAGCGCTGGAGAGCGGAGATGGCTGAAACAAGAAAGGTTTCAGGAAGCAGGGAAAAAAGACTACGATTTCAAGTGGGAACAGTGTAGTGATGTATATGTTACAACAACTTGATGATCATGTCGTGGAAGTCAAAAAATTTATGTGGTTTGTAGAAAATATTATTCGTGTTAATAGACAATTAAGTAAAGTGATTCGATTAAGTTGTTGTCAAAATGAGCCTCATGAATTATCTGGGTGCTGTGGCTTCCGCAGCTATGGAAGCCGCTTCCCAAGCAGCCATACAGCAGCAGCATCAAGGACCCATGTCTGCGGGGACGGCGGTTAGTGTCAGTCGAGGAGAAGCACCTGTTACCGCCGTAGTTTCTACTGCTTCTTCTGGAGGTAACACGGATGCTTCAAGTGCTGGTGGTGGTCGTACTAGCGTAACAATGCCCCAAGGTTTATCCGGATTCCCCGTTGTCCCAATCACGATACATCATTCCTCTGGACCGTCTGGACAGATCACTTACGCTGTCCATGGCATTTCTAATGGACCTATGAGACTATCACATCCTCATGGTAAACAAATTGTTAATCAAAATTTAATTTTGTTGTAATTAGCCGTCATTTTTATTCAAAATTAATTCTAAATTGCTATTTCAACATATTTATTTGGCAGTATCATCGGGTGGAAGCCAGAGAATATTTACCCTCCCCGCGGGAATGAATCTCGCCGCAGGTCAAGTTCCGGGACACTTTTCTATTCAAACCGGAAACGCATCTCAACCAACGGTGGAACTCCGTTTACCTCATCCCCCTACGTTATCTTCTCAAGTACCCACTCCAGTAGGATCTCATTTAGTTGATAAACAACAACGTGGCGGCGTCTTTCAGGTGAACACTGCGTCATTCAGAGGACCGTCAATTCCCGTAACCACCATACCACAACCGGCAAGACCCATCCAAGAGCATGAAATGAGGAGGGAAATTACTACGTCGGATCTTCGCCTCAAGTCCCCACCTGCCATTCCGAATCTCAACAGCACTCGTCCCTCGGTCCTCATGAGACATAGGAACCCACACGAGTACATGTCATGTCGCTCCGTGGATGTTGCCGCTGCTGCGCTACAAGATCACAACTACACGTTGCCCAAGAGGTTGTCCCCCATCCCATCACAACCTCAGCCAAGTTACGCCCAAGTACCGCAGCAGCATCATCATCATCACAAGGAACCTGTCGTAGCACCACCACCTGCAGTGCCAACACTGTCACTAGGTAATCTTCGGGCGGCATCCCCTCCAAATAACAAGATTCACATGCCCCAACCACCTCCATCACCTCTTTCGTTGCACCCCAAACCTCCACCTCCCGCTCTTACTCTATGCGGAAACGTTAGAGGAACGGCGCCAAGTCCTCCAATCACGGCGTCAGAAGTGGTGGCTAAAAGCAGAAGACCTCGGTCGGAGTCTCCTGCATCGGTACCTGGCAGAAGGAGGAGGAGAAAGACGTTGGAGAATAAGGAAGATCACGGTGATATTGTTCCTGGGAGGAAACCTGGAGTACCTGGCAGGAAGCGTTCAAGGAAAGCAGAGCTGCAGCCTACGCTCAACAACACGATACCTCCGTATCATGCCAGCTTGCAAGCAGATCAAGATCAACTGCGAAATTCCTTAAATTCCCACGACGAGCACAACTCTGGTGGTGTCAATCTTGAGCATGCGAAGCGTAGGTTGAAGAAGAACAAGCTCGAATTAGCATTGGCTCAATATGGCCAAGACAAAATCATTAGGAAAGGGAAGGACAAACATTTGTCTGGAGATGACTTGCACTTCAGTGAGAAATCTGCAAACTTAACAAAATTGGCGGATGCCGCTCACATGCAAAACGATTCGTTGAGCAGAATGGGCTGGGATGCTAAATTGACAGCCGTTTCTGCCTTGACGTCTCCCAAGGACCCGGCCCCTCCATCCTTGCTGTGGACGAAGCAAGCGACGGTGAACAACGTTCTGACAAAGGACTCATCATCTGATACTAGCAGCAATAATACCAGCAGCAAGCCTGTGCCACCCGAAGACTCCAACAGTGAGGGAATCACAAGGTGTATTTGTGATTACTTGCATGATGATGGATTCATGATATGCTGTGATAAGTGCTCCATGTGGCAGCATGTGGACTGCATGGGGATTGACAGAAGCGATATCCCCGAAGCGTATCTCTGCGAAATTTGCAATCCTCGATGGGTGTCAAAAGCCAGAGCTAGAGCGATTCAGGACCGCAAGAAGGAAATGATGGACTTGGGTGTTGTGGAGGATGACTCCACAGTGGGTGGTGATAGTGATCAGGACGCTGTAAATGAAAAAAGTCGATCGGGTACACCTGCAGAGCCCAACGCTGCGGGACATATGCTTTCCTCTCCTGGAAAATCAACAGGAAAACTAAAAAGACGAGGAAGGCCTAGTCTTTCAAACGGTCAGCCTTTTTCAGACAGCGACAGTGAAATGCAGTCATCTCCTCTTCATTCACCTAATGCCAAAAGATCGCGGAAATACAGCGGGAAGAGGGGTCAGAATCTCATGTTGGACTTTGATAGTCCGTCGAAAATATCGAGAAAACGAAGGTCATCTGAAAGAGGACCTAGAAAATATTTCCTTGGGATGAAAGGTGACGCAGAGCCGCCTAAAACAAGGAGAAGTTACACACGGAGGAATACTTTATCATCGCCGTTGTCAAGTCCAAGCAGGGAGGATTCTGAGAAGGGTGTTGAAGACCACAAGGAAAACTCTCTGGATTCATTGCAGTTGGATGAAAATGGGAAGGAGAGTGATGAGAGGGGTACAGAGTTCAAACAGGATGAAGGGAAGAATGACTCGAACGGGTTACTTGCGAATAGCGAATCTCGAAGGAAGAGGAAACAGGTCAGTTTTGCACAGCATGATTTTGACAAGTTTGTAAATATTTTTTTTTGTAGTGTTCGTTGTTGTAATCTCTGTGTCTTGGTCAACAGATTTTCAAGGATATACCAAACGGAGACCTGAGTCCACCTCATATCATCTCCTCAGCAGCCCCATCGCTCAGTTCAGAGAAGATCACGTCGAGATCTCCTAGTTTCGACAAATCCTTGTCAACCAACCCCCCAAGCACGCTAAGCAATAATATCTCTGCAAGCAACAGTCCCGACCCATCGCCAAGTGCATCCAGCTCGTTACACATAAACGTCAACTTTGGATTCAACAGCTTGTGTCCGTACTCTTCATCACCGTACTTGGATAAGTACGAGGAAGCTGAGAATGCCGTATGCAGCTACTCTCCAGAGTTGAGGGCAAAGTTGTTGAAAAACCACGGAGGAATGTTAGGATCCAGTTCTGTACCTGATTTCACACCCCTGCCTGATGACGACAGTACGAAAAGATGGAAACTTGGCGTGACCAGTTTGGAGGGAGGAAAGAAACTCAAAACTCTACTGGCTGCTGTGCGAGTGGAGCCCGGGCAGGCAATTATTGAGTTCATTGGCAAGTTTTTGATGCACACTGGATTTGTCCCAACAAAGTAAGTATAGTTTTCTCCAAAGTGTAAAGTAAAATAAACAATTAATTGTAATGAATAACCTTGAATCTTATCGTTTTTTCAGTAAAAAGGTCACACCCGGTAACACAAACACGATTTCTCCAGAGCCATTCGTGTTTTTCCACCAAGTCCCAAAGAACGGAATGTGCATTTGCATTGACTCGCGAAAGTATGGAAACGACGCAAGGTTTGTTAGGAGATCCTGTGTCCCAAACGCTGAAATCAGACACGTCGTAGGAAAGGGCACCATCCATGCATACGTTGTAGCGACAGCAGTGATTGACGTTGATGAGGAGGTCACCATTCCCCACGAGTTCAAATCAGTGACATGTAACACCATGAACTCTGTCGTTCAAAAGTATCACGTCCTCCCGCCACCACTCCCGTGCGCCTGCTCTGATCTCGATACCTGTAAGGCGGGTGTGCACGACCCGGTTATTGGAGGCGACGTCGTTTTGCACAAGAAGAATGGAGCACTTGTTAGTCCTACGTCGGCACCTCAGGAGTAAGTTTCCTTTAGTAAATGACCACGTTTACAAGTAACATTGTTGTATATTTTGGTTGACTAATTTTATCAATTCAATTTTCAGAATCAGGGAGAGAAAGAGGCGAATGAGTTCAAGACGCACGTCCCTCGTGGATAAGGAGCCTATTGAGCCGTTAAGATCCCCAACAACACCACTGGTTTCCCCTCAACCACAACAGCCGCCGGCTGAAATAAGTGTAAGTAAACCCAGTTCGGGCAACGTATCCCCCACAGAAGAAATTCAGGATACCACACCTTCATCCAAAGATCGAAATGATGGTAGAACGACTAGAGCGAGAACAAGTGCTATAGTTGCTGCTTCTGAAGAACCTGCTACCCCGGTGACATCCAAACGAAAGTCAGACGCAACCGTTCCACCACCAGCTCCATCAATCAGGCAGCGTCACAGATCCGGAGCTGAAGCGTCAAGTGCTTTCGTACCTTCAGCTGGCCCGAGTGAACAGCACAGTTTTGCAGATTCCCACAAAATGACTAGAGAAGAAAGAAAGCTGCAGTCTGTATTGAAGATAATTGAAAAGATGGAGAGCAATCAAAAGAAAAAGGAAAACAGACAAAATCAGAAAAAGGACAAGGTCGGCAAAGATAAAAGGTCAGACGACAGGGAAACCGATCATGATGAGGATTCGCAGTCGAACACTTCAATGACTTTGGCTCCCATCAGATTCGCTCCAATGAACATCAACAAAAAGAAGGGCAGGAAACGGGGAAGATCTTCGAGTAAATCTGGCAATAAGCCACAGATGATAATGCATAGAAATTCGGGTAGCATTGCTGATCTGAGGTCGACATCTACAGAGTCTGACGTCAATTCTGCAGATGAGTCGTCAAGAGCGGGTATGTCACCACTTCAGGAGAACATGGGGCCCAACTTCAGGCTACCAAAGAAGAAGGTATGAGAGTTACAGAATTGTTAGCTAATTAGTATTAGATCTGATATTTTGTTAGAGTAGTTTAATATATTTTGTTTAATTCCACAGGAAATGATGTCAGAGTGGCGAATCGGATCAGGAAGTCATGCATCTCCTAGCTTGCCATCACAGTACATGAGAAAAACAAACGCCATCCTGACGGCACCTGGAGCAACAACACCGCCCGTACAACCGTCTACCTCCACTTCAAATTCAAATTTTATTGTGTTACCCGTGGCCAACGGAAATTTGGACAATGCGTCAGCTAAGAAGAGGTGGCTCCGTCAGGCAATTAGCGAGGAAATTGATCCGTCTGCAGTTCCCAGTCCCAATTCTCGTCCTAGTTCCCCGGTTGGAGTTGAGTGTTTAGCTCCGTTGAAGAAACGTAGGTTAGCACGTGCCTCAATGTCTTCAGAGGTAAGCAATACTCCACCATCAACTCCTAATAACACAGACGCTGCACTGGATGCCGATACAGCAGATGCAGAGGAAACAGAACAGAATGAGCAAGGCAACATGATCGAAGAAGAACCAGTGTCTAGAGAAATGCCCACAAGAAAGTGGTCGTGCTCAGAAGTTTCCAGCGCCGAAGAAGACATGGAAGACCTGGACGAAGAAAAGTCAGAAGAACATACTGAAGACACTGTAGAAAGGCCTGGTGAAGTTGATGATAACGCTACCAGTTTTATGGAGGAAAAATGCGACGACAAAGGTAACTGCAGTGAAAGTTCATCCCCAAATCGTTCCTCGACCCCACGAAGGAGCAGGTGGGATCAGGTGGACGCCCCTGAACCGGTGGTAAATAGCTCTAATAGTAGTTCCCCTGTGAAATCGACAGCAGATGCGATAGTTCTAGACTATGTGCGCAACCCTGAACAGTATGCCAAGCTTACTGGCAATTTATCATCACCTGAAAAGGGTGGCGAGAAAGAGTCCCTCAAACAACATGATACCGGTGAATTTGAGGATCATCAGGGAGGCTCTTCTCAGTTTGATGGGGATGCGAGCAGAACAAGTAGTGGCGGTGGAAGTGATGTCGGTGACCCGAGTGACAAGCGAGAAAATGTTGAATCTAGTCCTAAAACTCCAACACAAGTAAAGAAAAAGGTGAGGATTGTATACATTCATGCGAATTATACCGCTTAGGTCATTTATAATTAACGATGGCATGTTTGCTCCATGTGTTAGTTATCGATGGAAGAATATTTCAAACGAAAGAAGGAAGGCCATTCTACGGAGGAAAAATCGTCAGCTTTAATTAACCCAGCTGGTACAGCTTTAAATTCCATTACAAGCACGGAGTCCAACTCATCTGACGTTGTGGTTGCGACTGTTAAAGACATCTCCAGTCCAACCGCAGATGGTGAACCTACCGCTGTTCGTGGAAGTAAGTATTAAAAAAAAACTTTATGGGTTTATGTGGAACATGATCATTGAATTCGTATGCTAAATAATGTTTATCACTCTTCCAGCGCTCCAGTTCAGCTCTCAACCAACGTTAGCTGAGAGGAAGAGGGAGGAGCTAGGAAAGAGGTTAAGTAAAAGCTTTGGTATTCGCGTTCCTGACGCAGATACAGCTCAGTCGGAGAAAACTCCAACTCTCACATCTCCGCGAGAATCGCTGGATAAGCATAAGCCCAACGGTAAGTTTTGAACAGTAATAAAATCAAACAAATGTGGTCAAAATTTCAAATAATAACTAAACTAACCTAATAACTCTGTTTAAATTCTCCAGGTGAAGTAGGAGTGACATACACCCGCTCAGCAAACGTGCCACCTCCTCCACCACCACCACCTCCAGGTGGACCACCACCAGTAATGGGTCATAGATTGTCAGTGCCAACGGCAGCATCCTTAAAGCAGTCTGGAATGCCACCTCTACCCTTGCTCTCGCATCAATCCTCCCACTCAACAACACCAAATGGAGCTACAAAATCCAGCCCTGCTCCAAACGGTTACGTATCATCCGCGTCCACGTCCCAAAGTTCATCGTACAACAGGCACTACCGTGGAACGCCAAACGGCCCATCATCCTACACGAACCATCAACATACAAATAGTAGGACTCAACCATCATCATCATCCACTTCTTCATCGTCATCCTCTCAAGGGCCTATAATTGGAGGTGTTCCAGTAGGAAACTTGATCCCACCGCCACCTCCACCAACCGCGACTCAGGGAACTGGATCACCTGCGTTCGCAAAGAGGTTCTACAACAAAAGGTTTTTCCCATCATGAACCACCAACCAAAGAGAAGCAAGATCCCGTGTTAGTAGTTTCAAAGGAGAAGAAATGAAAAAAAATCGTAGCATAAAAATTTGTGGAACTCTGCCAGAGTGAAAATCGTTAGTGTTATATATTAAAAAACTGTTAAATTGTCTTTAGGTTTAGTAACATTGTATGGTAATTTAATCATTAAAACTAGTATAGTGTAACTTGACATGTAATTGCGTATATGCGTAATTGTTTAATTATATAAGTTGTGTGGAACGAATGAACTAATGTTAAATGGTGTACGCGTACACGTCATTTTTGAAAGTACAAATTTTTCTAAATTTGTAAATACTTTTGTTATGTTGGTTTAATGCTTTTTTTGTTTAATGTGCAAAGGGCTAATATTATAATTAATTATATACACACACAGCAAACTCCTGTTTTGTCGTCGTTTCAACTCTTAAAATGTAGGTTAAGGAACAAATCGAAATCTTTCATTAGGATTTAAGAGAAGCGAAATTAAGACAAGGAATTTGACAAGCATAAATACAACACTTTGCATTTATAAGAACCTCTGCTGCTTTGCAAGTTTTTCAGTTAGAACTGCATTTAAAAAATATATACTTTTTATCCGTTTGAAATATTGTACAGAACGCTAGAAAGAGATGGGCCTATTGTAAGTTTTGGGTGCTGAAATATTTAAACCATAATATGAAGCATTTAATTAATTTCGGTGTTGGAAATCTATAACTATCGTTTAAGCATTTTTTTGGGCTGTTGCAGATATACAAAGAGAAAATTATTGAAACCTCGATAACTCGATATTATAGTTAGTACAGAAAACAATTTTAAGAGAAAAGCCTATTATTTTTTAAGGTTTAATTGTTGTAAATATAACGAGTAATTAATTTTTTTAAACAATACTGAAATACCTGTACATATAAGCGATATACATTTTTTCTCTTTTTGTATATACCAAAAATAATTTTAATGAAATATGTATGGTATGGGTGGGTGTGGAATGTGCTCTGTCTGTGTAAATATTATCAAGGCTTCTTAATGGGAATTTAGTTTTCTTTATTGTGACGGATTGAATAATGTTGAAAAAATAATAGTTAAAAAAATTTATTAAAAAACTCGTTATTACACTTAGATGCGGAATTCTATTTGTGGAGATAACCAAGTAAAAAATCGTTTTTTCTCAGATGAAATTCGTGTTTGTTCTTTTTTATTGCATACAATCTTGTACATTTATTGCATTCAAGTCACTTTTTTTGGAATCAGATCAAAATATCACACACGTGTTAAATTACTCCAAGTTCCTTGCCAATTTTTGCAAACGCACTAATTAACTTTTCTATTTGGCTGGGTGAGTGGGAGGCAGTGATTTGGACACGGATGCGAGCTTTTCCTGTTGGGACTACTGGGTAGCTAAACGCTATCACGTAAATACCTTCTTTCAGCATTTCTTCAGCCATTTGTGCGGCTAGTCGGGCGTCTCCAATGAACACTGGACAAATTCTAGGGGTAAAGTAAGAATAAACGTTATTGCATGTGGAAAATGTTGTTCAGAGTTTGTTGGTCAAGTTCAAAGCTTACGGATGGTCCTCCCCAAGAACATTGAACCCAGCCTGCTTCATCCCCTGTCTAAACTGTCTAGTTCCCTCCGCAAGCTTCCTGATAAGATCACTTGACCCCAGTAGCAGGTCGAGTGCCTTGGACGCTGAAGCAACTGCAGGAGGCGGAAGTGAGTTGCTGAAAAGATACGTGCGGGCTCGTTGGCGGAGAAGGTCGATGAGCTCTTTAGGACCCGTTGTATATCCACCTGACGCTCCACCTACAACAAATTCACATAATTAGGATGAATCTTTATTAAGATGCAATGTACGTAGAGTGTTCGTTAGTTCGTGTCCGCCGGCCGTATACTCTCTAACTTTTTTATTTGAAAGAATTTTTGAATTAAAAGCTTTCACTATGTTTGGCGGTATTTTATTTAAATTAGCAAAAACACCACTATTTAAATATAAAGGGCCTTTGTTACCCATAATTATTGTTAAAAAGCTAAACTGTGTAGTTGTATTTCAATGTTCATCTCTTTCCATTTACTCCTTTTGCTTATGCACTCACAGCACAGATATGAGACATGACATGAGACTCCTTTTAGCAGCTATAATACACTTGTGTATGAATATGAGACTCCTTTTAGCAGCTACGACACCGTGAACAAAATGAGACTGCTTTTACCTAATTACACTAGTAATGTATCGACAGGGGTTAAGGTACTGCAGGCGTCAAATTTTCTTAATATACTAAAAATGTCTAAATAGACACGTGGTACAGGACTAACATAACAGGACTGATTTTGTTATTACAAGAATCCTATTTAAAAGTTTTACGGGGATATTCCCTTGAATTTATTTACCTAAAGCTTTCCCCAAAGTTGAATTAATAATCGTAACTTGTTTAGAACCCCAAAACTCTTCAGTCCCCCTTCCCGTTTTGCCAAACACACCCGTGGCATGAGCCTCGTCAAGAAACGTTATAGCTGCATACTTATCAGCCAAGCCAAGGATATCTGGCAACGGAGCAACATTTCCGTCCATAGAAAATACCTGAAAACTCAAATAAAGAACTGTCATTCCTCACCATTCCTCAAAACCATTCGTAAAATCTCAACTCACCCCATCAGAAACAATCAACCTCCTCCTCGCACCTTGACTCTCCTTCAACTTGTCCTCCAAATCCCCCATATCCCTGTGCTTATACCTAAACTTTTTCGCTTTACACAACCTAATCCCATCGATAATTGAAGCATGATTGAGCTCATCAGAAATAATAACATCCTTATCATTAACAATCTGCTCAAACAACCCAGCGTTCGCATCAAAACAGCTTGGATAGAGTATCGCGTCTTCCCGTCCGTGAAATTTGGCTATCTTGCTTTCCAGGTCCTTGTGTATGTTTTGGGTGCCACAGATAAAGCGAACTGAGCTCAAGCCTGCGCCGTGTGTTTTGAGGCTTGAGATACTGGCTTCGATGACCTCTGGATGGCTCTAAATGATGAATTATGCAAATTTATAGGTAGCAAATTTATAGTATTTGGATACAAATTTTACGCCAAACTCACCGACAACGACAAGTAGTTGTTTGCACAGAAATTCAAAAGCCCACGCTCTGACCCTTGAACACTAACAGTTGCCGCTTGGCTGGAAGTTATAACGCGCTCACTCTTCCACGTTCCGGCATCTTTGATTGACTGTTAATTAAAAAAATCAATCTAGAAACATGTTCACAGAGAAAAGAATCAAGGAGCGAGTACACACCTTCAACTCCCCTTGGATCTGCTCCTTGAAAGTGTTCAATGCGGATGCAGTGGATGAGTATGCCCGGCGTCGGGTGTGGAAGGATAGCAGTGTCAACAGCGTCATGACGCAGTGTTTATTAATACATTTAAATTTGTTCAATGAATGGATATGTTGGAAAAATTGATAAATGGCCAGTTTGTTTCTTACTGATTGTGTGATCAATACATGTGTGTCCCACTAAACAGTTTAAGAATAGGCAATTATGAAATGTATACCGATTTATTATTTTAATACCAAGAAGTACAGCGTGCACATCTGGCCGATCTTGACATAATAGTGAATGATATGAAATTAAATGGCAATGTATGCAATGCAGTGTTACTACCTGACAAGCGAAAAAACAATGCAATCGATGAGGATGGCATGATGAGAAGCGATACACTTTTACCTCACGTCAATCTATCAAGACATGCCAAACAGGAATAAAAGATTGGGTTCATCGATTGATATGCATGTGTGGAGGAACATTCTTGTGTAATCGCCTTGATAGTCATAATCCTGTAGTTAAACTGGGGTTTATATTTGTGTATGATTTATATGCAGCAGTAAGATGAGATGAGAAAAACAAGTTTGTGTCTCGTGATGCCCCACTTTTCTTTACAAAAAAAATGCAATATCGAAATTGAAAGATAACTTATGCCACTTTTTATTTATACACTAGAAATTACACTCGAAAAGAAAAAAAATATCAAACGCGTAAAAACTGAAACCACACAATTTTACAAAATAATGTATTTTTCTCTTGACGGACAATTAAAAATCGATGTAAAGTAATTAAAATGTTTTGACTTTTCTGATCCTAAATCTCTTTTTGAAAAATACGGAAGTATCGTGTTTATTGCATGCTGTTCACGTAAAGCGTACACACAACCAAGCGGTGGTACTCGATGATCGTGTCTACGTGTCTTTCGGAGGAGTGTAAGGCGTCATGATCAACTCTGAGAATTCTTTTATCTGTTCGACGCCGCGGACTTCGTGGTCGAGTAAAGGCAGTTTTGTGACGTGGAAGTCTTCGTAGAGGTCGGCAATCTGTGGGGGAGGAATACCGGAGTTTGTTAAATTTGTTTTAGGGGTTATGCTTATAAGTTACAACTAAATAAAACCGCACCTGATCTAAATACTTGGCTTGAACTTTACACCTAGCTGCACACATCTTACAAGAGTCAGTGCCCGTCTTGAATAGGAGTTGGTTCACTACGACGTTGTGCGTGTCAATGTTGAATTTTGTAAGTTCCTGGACCAGTCTCTCCGTTTCAAAAACGCTGAGGAACTCTGCTATACACACGCACACGAATGTTGTCTTTTCCTGCAATCCAATCAAAAATAAAATGTTTTTCACTATAAACTTGTCAAATTTTAATTTAGTAGCTTGTACTCACAGCATCCCTAAACTGCTCGTTGACCTTCCTGATTATAGGTAGCACCTCATCCAGCTTCTTAGCCAGGTTATCAGCGTTAAAATCCATGTGCAGCATGTTTCCGATCTGCTGCATAAACGGTCCGAATGAGTTTTTCAGTTGGATAAGTTTACCGAGTCCCTTCTCGACCACTTTGGGGAAGGAGAGTAACCTGAGCGTGTGGCCAGTTGGGGCGGTGTCGAAAACGACGCATGAGAAGTTCATGCCTTCAACAAGTCTACAAGGAAATTTGTAAATATCAGTACGTACAAATTTTATTGTATATTTCTCTAAAAAACAACTCACTTCATGACCTCCGCATAGCTCATTGCCTCATCAATCCCAGGAAACGCGTTGAGTACCTCCTGCATAATCGTTTTGGTGGCGCGGACAGCTTGTCCATCAATCTCTCCGAAATACTCGTCAGGTAACTCGTTGTACCCAACATTTGGGTCAATTTCCTACAGATAAAACATTTTTAAACCCAACCAAACCAACTCATGAACCACTAAAAACAAATTTACTCAAACTAACCATCGCAAACAGGTTCTCAAACCCCTTGACCTTCGTAGGCACCTTACTGAACTTCTGGTCGAAAGCATCAGAAATATTATGCGCTGGATCTGTTGATATGATCAGCACTGTTTCACGTACTTTAGCCATCTGCACCGCCAAACTGCAACTGTTTAACAAAAACCAAATTTAATTAAACCCAACCCCCAATTCAAAATCAATAAAAAAAACAAAATAACCCTCAAAACAAACCTGGTAGTAGTTTTCCCAACCCCACCTTTCCCCCCAACAAAAACCCATCTCAACGACGTCTGATCCACAACATTCTTGAGTGAACTTTCAAACGCAAACTCGTCCATGTCCACGTCGTCCATTCCTCAGTGGGAACTTGGCGTCACAAATTTAATTCTTGACAGCTGATATTAAATATTTTCAAAAATATCTAATTTTTTACCACAAGTTTGTTTTAAGAAATCCCAGTGTACTCAATATACTCAGTAGTCACGTAAACTAGAAAATACAAAATTACTTGAGAATTTAGAATTTTGTAGTGCGTTAACTCATGTTAATTTATTTTCGCTAATGACACGACAGATAAACAAAACGCTGCTGCTTGGATTTCACAACAAATCACTTTTCATTTCATCATGTTTCGCGATGATGATGACTATGACTACATTCTAGTTTGGCTTCGCGGGTCTCCCGCTACGACTCTATGTCGCAGAACATAGCTGTAATGGAGATCCGACAAAAGCCATCAGAAATGGGATTGAACAAAGGTTGGGATTTTGGGAAACAAACGTCAATGACAAATTGATTGTAAATTTTATTCAGTTAAAAGTATAATTACTATATACACAAATTTCTTCAATAAATTTAAACCTTCACAACTGCGTATTATCAACCCCTCTCCTCCCACTCCTATCCTCCCCACCACTCCCATCAAAACTATTATACCCCTTCACATCCCCCGCCCCAAAAATATCCTCAATCTCCGCCTCATCCAAATTACTCGTCTCAGGTACAAACACCGCAACAAATACCGTTCCAAAAGCAGCCACTCCAGAGTACACCCAAAAGGTCCCGTGTGCATCCAACATCTCCACCATGTCCAGAAATATCTTGACGCTGATGAACATGAACAGTTGGTTCATTGCAAACGAGATGCTGCACCCAAGGCTTCTAACATCGGATGGCATGAATTCAGGTACTATGAACCATGGGATTATACTGCAAAACAACACAATTAGTTAGTTCAAATTTACATAAATTAAAATAATTAACACAATTAACTCACCCAAACCCAATACAATAGCCACACATAAACAGTATCAAAGCCGTCAACGGAACCCACTCAATATTAAAACTCTCAATATTCAACGGAGCAGTAGGATGAGTAAACGTGCTATTCTGAAAATCCCCTTCCACCTCTTTAAACATAAAATACACCCCCAACAGCCCCGTACTCAAGCTCATCAACACCCCACTACAAACCAACAACACCCGCCTCCTCATAAAATTCACCAAAAACAGCGCAATCAACGTCGCAAACATCCTCACCATCCCCAGCGCAATTGTCTCTGAAAACTCATTATAATCATCAGCATACTTGAATATCATTGTCGCGTAAAACACAATCGCATACTGCCCACAAAACTGTTGCACAAAAAAGAGCGTGACACAGAGTGCAAACCGCTTCAGCGTGTTCCTACAAAAGAACCGTTTATACGGATGCTTCGGTTGCAGCGACCCAGTCTGCGCCAACCTCCTCTCCTTCAAGTACTGCAGCCTCATACACTCTTGAGTAGCCTCCTCAGAGTCATTCTTCAACCAAGTGAGTGCCTTCAAAGCTTCCGGTTGCTGACCTCTGGATATCAGCCAGACTGGTGACTCTGGGAGGAACATGACGTAAACAAAAACGAATAGTGGGAAAAGCGCACAAGTGCCAGCAACGGAACGCCAGTTGATTATACTTCCCAAGCACCAGATGCAGAGGATACCTAGACTGACCATGAAAGTTGGTAGGGATCCGGAAACACCTCGAATTGCGGGATCAGCTATTTCGCAGATATACACTTGAACCGTGACTGAGTAGAATCCTGAAGCTATTCCTGTGAGCATTCTACCTGTGAGTAGGTCAGCTAACATGGTTGACTGGCTGATAATGACCCAACCGACAGAGTACATGAGGGAGCTGAGGAGGATCGTTTTCTTTCGACCTATTCCGTCTGATGTCATTCCTCCTATCAGGGTTCCGAGTAGGGTTCCGATTGTTATGAGGCTGGCTGGTTTAGGGAGTACAAATATGTGAATGTGATAAAGCAAATTTCATGTTACTTGTCATTAATCTTACCCATCCAACTCATATCATCCGCATCAGCTTTAATCTCAGAGTCCTTATTGAGCAGCGCAGGGATGCTGACAGAGGAGAACCCTAGAATGTTGCCTGTAGCGAACAGGGCCATTGTGGCGCCTGCGACTGACAGGATCTGTTGAATAAATTATCGTTTATATGATTTAGTTTTGGGGGTGTGATGAGACGGTTATTTACCTGGTTCCTCCTCTCGAGCGTATCCCCCCGGTGGATTAACGGGATCACGTCTTTCCTCATTGTTATCTTTCAAGTCGGAACTGGAAATATTTTGTTTTTGTGTGGAAACTTTTGTGAGTATTTACATGAGAATTTAGACAAGATCAAAACAGCAGTCACACGTCAGCACCACACTCCCGACCGTGTGATTATGAAAATATGGTACAGATTAGTAAGATGGCATACGCAAGTGTGAAAAGGATTAACTACAAAAAACCAGACGTAAACTTTTGACTAACAATTTTTTTATTCATACAAAAAGTAATTAACAAGTTTAAAAAGCCCCTCTCGACCCTTTCAAGTCACTCCTCCTCCTTTTCGTCACGAGTCTTTCCCTAGCTGCTTTCTCACGGAGTCTCCTCGCTTTCTCTATATCATCTACGCTGGCTAACTTTTCTACTGGCTCACAGGACCTTACCATCTCGCGGAGTTTTTGGAGGGCGTCTGCAGTGTTGAGGTGCTGGTATCGGGTTCTGTCTGACTGGATTGTGAGGGTGCCCTCTTTTGTGAGTTGGTTTTTGAACTGTGGGGGGAGGGAGGTTAGATTAGAGTACGTCATGTTGAGTTAAAAGTTTAGAGGTCGGTCATCGGTGTAAATATCAATCACCTTATCGATAAACGTAGTCCTGATTGTATCGGGAATCCAGTCGGCTTCAGATACTTTGAACTGTACTGTTGCTTTTGTGTTTAGCTTGTTGACGTTCATTCCTCCTGGGCCGCTGCTTTTTGAATACGTTATCGTTAGTTTTTCTGTGGGGATATGAAAACGTGATTAGTGTTTAATTGATTGGGATATTTTAAATACACGATTATTTGAATGTTTGCTAACCCATAGGGATGAATCCGCTGAATTTATTGGCTTCGTTTTGAGGTGGCTGGAATGAGAAAAAAATGTTTTTAAACATGTGTTGAATTTAACAAAACAAGATATCTAGTTATCTGATAAATTACGTAGAAAGTTATACCTGAACGACTTTAGTAAACGCCTCTTCATCACTGTTAGGATACAGCTTATCAATCGATATAGAGCTCTTGTAACTTCTCTGGATTAGCTGGAATGGGGGTTTTGTTATTGGGTGGTGTGGGTAGTTGTGGCGGAGTAACGTAACGGGGGTGAGTAGGAAGCGGCGACAAGCCATGACTTTTCACTTTGTTATTATTGAGGGGCTAAATTGATTTGAGGAGTGTGGGATTAAATATTAATTGTAAATGAGTTTGATTGCCTGAACTAGAATCTCTTACAATGCCAAAATTGTGAAGTCTTTCAGAGAGCGACCGGCTGATTTCTGTTTTGGTGGATGTGGTGCAAGTGTGCAAGTTTGTATGAAAGAATGGTTCAAGATGCATGTGCACACGTGCTTTATGCTTGTTTTATAAGCCCTTTTGAGCAAAATGTAACGGTAATTGAGGATGGAGATGACGCGTTTTGTCAAGATTGACTGATACTGATGACTATGACCTGATGATAATGTTTTGTGAAAACTGATGAATAACTAATGTTGATGCATCAAATTATTGTTGACTTTCTAATAATATATTTTCCAGTAATTTATTTGTTTATGAATGAAATATTGTATTTCTAGTCACTTCCGGTTTTGAAATGTCCATTTACACCACAACGGTCCATTCCCTAAAACAATCATGAAATTAAAAATGCAGTATTAAATAAAATCAATACGCAACCATGTAGGTTCTAACACTCAACTTCATGAAACGTCACAAGAAGTGACCCCCACAAATAATACCCCCCATCCCCAAAATGTTCCCTCAAACTCCCACAAAAAAAAAATCAACCCCGCTACTCACCTAACCACCCAACTCGTCACAACCCCACCTTTAACATACGGATCATTCCGTACAAACTCCTCCACCTCCCGTTTCTCATCCACCTGGAAAACTATCGCTGCCCCATCAATCGGATCAGCGAACGCTCCTCCCATCAACAACTTCCCGTTATCCTTGTATTTCTTTGCGAGATTCAAGTGATCCGAACGGAAAGGTGCTCGTTTTTCTACAACGTTGTCTACGTACTTGTAGTTCAAGAGGAAGTACTTTTTAAGTGTTGGTGAGGTTGACATTTTTCTGAACGTGGTGATTGGGTTAGTTATGCGTGTGAACGTGATCATGGTTGGGAGATGAATGAAATGGTATGTTAGTGAGTTAGCATAACACGAGAAAGTGGTTTGACCTTGAACATATCATCAGGGTTTTTATTTATCACAGATTTTTTATATTAGCTTATCATGAGGTTATACACGAAAACTCGTTTGACTTAAATCTATTTACAGCTAACTCACAAAAAATAAATTCATTTCATAAAACATTGCGCTCCGGTAATTATAAATTCAATAAATTAGAAGAGACGATTGTTACACCATTAAACAGCATTCTTCGCAGATTCAACGTTTTCGGTAAGCGTCTTCACCAAATCATCCTCAACTTGGCCATCGTACCCAGCACCAAACCGGAGCTCCTTCTCTGCTAATTCGGTAGAGATCTTGTTTTCGTTGGC